>JAPMOR010085492.1:182140-248899 GCA_026543865.1 Argiope aurantia | reverse complement strand
TATGATGAACGGGCGGACTGAGCTCCACGTTTTCGACAGAGGTTCTTTAACTGGAGATCGCCATTGTCAGGAGGTGATCCTTTCCCATGTGCGTCTGTTCCGAGGTACCATTGGATCAGACTTCGTTTTTATGGATGACAATGCACGGCCACACAAGACTCATGATGTTGAGGAGCTCCTGGAAAGTGAAGATATCACTCGAATGGATTGACCGGCGTGCTCCTGATTTAAATCCGATAGAACATGTGTGGGATGCTTTGGGGAGACACCTTGCGGCACGATTACATCCTCCTGGGAACACCCGACAACTTAAACAGATGCTGATTAAGGAATGGGCACTCTTACCTCAAGAACTGTTGGACAATCTGGTGCTGAGTATGGGGAGACGGTGCGAAGCAACCATTGCAGTAAAGGGAGGGCATATCCCATACTAAGGAACATCTGCTTGCTGTTCTTCCTCTTGGACAGACAATATGTGTAACGATACTATGAGTTCAATAAAGACTTTTCTTGTTTTATTCCATACTGTATGCATTGTATCCATTTCTGCGCAACTATGCTTTCGTCATTCTTTAAGAACAAAATGCTGTATTTCATTTCTGAATTTCATGTCTCTCAGATGATTTCTCGTGAAGTTATGGCAAAAAACATACCTGTTGCTATATATATATATTCAAATAGTATTATTATAGTAGTTATTGTAATAAAAATAAAAAGTATATAGATGTTACTGTAATAAACTACTATAATCATTACCTACTGTTCATTTATTAAAAAAGAAATTGGGATTTTCAAAGTTTTAAAATATTTTAAATTCTATGACTGCATCTGAAATATTTAGCCTTATAATCGTAGTACAAAATCTGATTGTGGGCTTGTGTCATTACATAGTATCGCACTGTTGAAGTTTAGTAGTTTATCATATCCTGAGTCAAAATTATATGTTATGTCTTTTTTTAATGGTCCCTTGAGTAAAATACTTAGAAATTTCACAATAGTTTCAAAAATTACCCTTGAGTGAAAGATAAAACTGGAGAGAACAAACCAGAAAAAGAAAAATTCTTTGCATTTTTCGAAAAATCGATGGAAATAATGTGAAAAAAAAATAGAATCACGCGTTTACAGAATTATTTGTAAAATATTGTTTACTTTACGAATTTAATATTCGATAAATAAGAAATATTTCGAATGAATCGCTATTAAAAGTGCATAAAAAATAAATCACAGAACCAATTTTTGCACAAGCACGAACTATATTAAAGATCAAAGTTTAAATGGAAAAATAAATCATAATAATTTGCAGAAGTGAGAATAAAAAAATTAATCATAGTACTGAAACTATAATAAACATAATAAATTCATTAAAAATTTTAGAAAATGGAACTATCTGGTTTTGTGAATTAATCGTTTGATTTTATTCATTCAAAGAACACACAGAAATGAGATTAAAAAATATTAACGACATTGTTACTATAAAAACAAATCCATTAAATTTTTTTTTAAAAATTCGAAAAACCTTAAATTAAAAAAAAATTGCTGTAATGTGGCTTTGTGAAATAATCGTTTGATTTTACTCATTAACAGAACGCACAGAAATGAGGTTAAAAAATTAGTCACAGTATCAAAATTATAAAAATAAATCCATTAAACAATTATTAAAAATGTAATATTCTAGTTATGTAAAATAATCGTTTGATTTTACTTGTTAACTGTAATCATAGATAAATGTAAGAATGTTTTATTGGAAAACAAAACCGTCTTAAAATAGTTCTTCTACGGTCAGACCATAGACTTTTAACAACGAATTTAACTGGATGTTAATAATGATTTTTTTTAGTATTTCGATACATTTTTTAAAAGAAATTTAAAATATATGAGAATAATTTTGATAATCATATCAAATTACGTATATTTAACTGTAAAGAACCTTCAAACTTGGTTGGATTGTAAGTAATTTTTAATTTCTCGCTTGTGAAGAACAAAAAAGAAAAAAAAAATGTTATTATTAAGAAGGATTTCCGTATTATATTTTTTTGCAAACACAATAACTTGAAACCGAGTTGAGCTACACTGATGCAATTTGATATACAGTCTTATTATCAAATTAACATATTTCGCTTAGGACTTTAACGGAATCCGTTGAAATAAAGATTGCTTATCAGTCCATAAGGATATGAACAAAATAACTCTAAAAATACAGAAGCCATGTAAGGATGAAACTTGATATTTCACATACATATTTATAGCATCAGCTTTATAAACATATATAAAAGATCCAAAGTCTGGCCTTGACGAAGACAAGCTGGCAAAGAGAGGTTGCGAAACAATAATTCGAGTTGGAAACCATCAAAGAAAATCTAAGATCACCAAAGGACAAAGCTGCGGACAGGCGTTTGTATCATTTACACTAAAATTTTTTGGAATCAAATAGTAGGTAGTAAAAACATATATATATATAAAATAGAACATATGAAAAAACAGAAAAAAATGTAAAAAGTAAATATAAAATAGAATGCATGAGATAAACATAATAATACCCATAGTTATTAGTGACTAAATTTTGACCAGAAAGGTAGATTTTCTGGAAATTTATAATTTCAATAATGATTTCAGTTCCAATTCCATTCAGCTGAAAGATCAGTGTTCTCGTTGATCAATCCAAACACAGCATTCTTTTATAAATGAATAGTTCCTAATGCTTTCCCCTAGAAGAACTTATTTAATATTTTTGCTAACAAAACTGTCCCGATATAATTGTAAACTTTTTAAATTTTGGATTAAAACTGTCAAAGAGCTGATTATTCGTAAATCTGTAAATGAAAAAGTGATAATACAATGACTGAAATAAAATTTGATGAGTGATCCTGTTGCCAAAATTGTTGATCTATGCCAAATTTTCGATGACAATCAGTGGCAAAAAAAAAAGTATCTAAAATGCTTACTCAGTTTTCTTCACTATATGAAGAAGCAGATAACGTCCCAGGCTGCGTTATTACATGCGGAAGTCTCAGAAGGGAGGAGAGGTATTCGTGTTTGCGACCTACCGTGACCTCCAAAAGTTTGCTGTCTTCCTCCTTACTTATATTTGTAAGTCTGTGAATGCGTATCTGAAAAATGGAACGAACTAAACGAATGAAGTTAGATATGAAAGCGTCACATTTATCGAAGGAAGTGGTCTTCCCGTAACTTTCTCGTATTACTGTTCAGTAAAGGTCTTATCTTCCTTCTTCCGCTTCGGTATGGCATCGAATTTCTTGCATGGAATAATGTGAACCATAGTTACTAAATATATATCTTTGATTTGAATTTAACACTTTTACTGAATCTATTGTGACAATATGTATTTTGAATGCTTTTTTGTCGGTGGAATTAAATAAAAATTTGTCATTAAACTCTAGTTACAGACACAAGAATAATATACCAAATCACATAGATTTAAGTCATTCCGTTTGAATGAACGATTTACCCTTTGAAAGATTTGGTTCGAAATTTGATAAGAATCTCTATTTTACATGGTATAGTTCGTCAACGGATTCTGAGACGACCACATTTCGCCGATTCAATCTCATTAAGGGGTGAGACGAGGAACGATGAGTGCATTTCCGGTATTCCCTTTGACCTTAGATTTTCCCTATTACATATACTAGTAAATGTAAACATCTCCTCCTTTCATCTATCCTTTCACCCCTATTTAATTATCGTAACGCATGCGCAAAAACGCGAAGGGTTTTACAATCCGTTGCTGAACTATAAACGTGTGTACCAAATTTTATTTTCCTATCTGTTTGTGTAATGCTTTTATCGAGTTAACTTGCAATCGCAATAACCATCTAGATTAATTTCCTGTAAATGGATTTCGTTCGAAATAGGATAAAAAAAAGCTAAAAATTTGGTCCTAAATCCATATACAAAATTTCATCCGACTAACTGAAATCGTTTTTGAATAACCGTGACAGACAGACATAATGCCAAAAATATGTTTTTCTGACTCGGTTGTGTCTCGGCAAAATCTCGAATTCTAGTATTTTATTTTTAAAGATTATAATATACTTTCTCTATACTTCGTGTACGAGAAAGTAAAAATCTAACAAACTAGATACGAAAACGTTGCATTAAAAATGTAGGAAGATATTCATCAAATTTTGATTGCTATTAAAAAAGATCGAAAAAAACTGCAACACCGTCCTTTGTCTATCTGTACTGCGTATGTGGCCACAATATAGAAAACGTTGTAAACTAGATGGATTTTAATTGAAAATCACGGCCCTTTCAGATACCATGATTTCAGTTCATTCCTTTATAGAGATCAGAATCAACTATAGGATTTGAAATGTTAATCGGGAACAAATCATTGAAAAATAAAGATAAGGATAAAGAGTGGGTTTAATAAACTTAATTTAGCCGAAATTTTAAAGTTTTTCAATAATGTTTGATTAAAAAAACTTTTATTTAAACTAAAGCATGTCAACTTTAACTTATTGAGCCTCATGAGTTTTCAGTTTTCATATACACAAACAGAACTGAAGAATTAGCAAAAATGTGGGAAAATTTCCGTTTCGAAAGCATACAAGCTCGATAGATGTTTATTATTTCCACCTTCTAAGAATCCAATTCGCCGGTGAACACTACTGTTACGCTTCTATAAAAAAGGGTCATGTCTCTGGTCTACATAAAATATCACTTGAAATTCTTAATACAATCTTCAGCAGAAAAATAATATATGAAGATTATATGGAAATTTCAAAATAAAAAATAAGTAATTTGACTTTTAAACTGCAACAAATACTTTTAATTATCTCTCCAATTAACTACTTTTTCTTAATTACCACTAATAAATTAACATATTACATATATATATGGAACAAAAGAAATGATGTTAGAGCGATGAGACATTTTTTTAAAAAAAAATGCAACCACCATGAAAAGTTATAAATAATTTATTTTAAATTTTAAATATGTTTTACTAGTCTCCTTTAGCAACTAGCAAGTTCACAATGAATATTGGTTATATATAATTTGCGATACATTGTTTAAATATAACTTCATATTTATGATTCTGTCAAATATAGCATTATCTTAAAAAGTAATATTATATTAAAGCTATGTTATTTTGTCTTACACAAGTTCTATTTACTGTGTACATGAACCTTTCTAATAGTCCCATAGTATCATAGCGCTGTTATATACGTAAATATGCGGTTCATCTGCTAAAGTCCGCGACATTGTAACTTCAATTTTCTTATTAGCTTTGTAAATTGCTTAGATATTAAAAAGAATTACAAAATTCAGCAAATATTTGAGCGATTCTATAAATATTCTAAAAAAATTTTAATTTTTAATTAATTAAAATTTCAAAACATATCTCATTAAGTTGCATATTTCTATCCTCATAGATGTAAATATATATGCCAAATTTGGTAGCTATACATCAAACGATTTGTCTTTAGAGCATCAACACACACTTTCATCTTTATTGTTAGTAGAAACAGATGTTGTATTAATGATGCATTTGCTTTTTCAGATATTATTTCCAATGGATCTGAGCTATTTGAGAGAAATTCGACATATGAATTTCACTGCTGAAAACTGAAAATAAGAAGAGGCAGATAACAAAGCGGTCAAGACTTTTATCAGTTCAAAGGTCGTGTTTTCTCGTTCGAAAGTGAAAACGAAACTGAAGAATTATTTGCTCAGCAGCTGAATACAGTTAAAGATACATTTATTAGATTTCGAAAGGAGCGGAAGAAATGAAATGCCCACGCAATTCAGAAATAAAGTAAAAATGTTTTTATATCTGAATTTAAAAGCCAAAAATATTTTTAATAATAGTTAATTTATTCAATAAGGATTTAAATAATTCAACGTAAACATGCATCATAGTTTTGGTATTTTATAGTTCTTAAAATATGTATTTATAAATTTTTCAAGTAAAATATTTATAAATTTTGTATGAATTTTTAAAATATATAAATTTTAATGTATTTAATAAAATAGGTATATTTTACAAATTTATTTATCTGATAACTAGGCTAAAATTTTTTAAAAATTGGTTTGTCTGGAGACCACTTCTGTTTAGAAGCTCTGGCAACCGCCTTGTCAGAAATTTGTCACTGTGTGTACATGTAAAGCAGGATGCAGTTTTGAAGACAGTGAAAAGACTTTCGATTTCGTGACATCGTTTTATTTCATTTTGAAGAAGCAGGCACAAGTACAAGCGATGAACGCAGAGAACGACACAGAAAGGAATGAGGAAAAAACTCTTGGACATTTTATCCCTCGTCTTTATATAACCTGAGAAATTGATAGGGAAAATATTTCTTCACAGTGCTAATATATAAGGAGATTTCGATAGGGATTTTCGCTACACGCGTCGACGAGGGAAGGGAAACACAGGGAGGTTTCAAAAAAGAATTCATATCGTCAGCGGTAATCTGTCCTTTCACGCGGAGTGTGGGAAAGTGAGGCTTTTAGCCGATTCAGCAATTTTACAAAGCTACTCTTGAATTAATTAAGTAGAGAAAGTGGAATTGGATCACGAAATAAGAGAATATTTTCAGAATGAAGTTACTATGGGCTAAATTAAGACAAAACCTCGGAAATTAATTAAATTGAAATTAAAATATCATTACATGCATATATGTGTGTGTGTGAAACATTCCTTAGTTAAGGAGACACGGACATGGAGAAATTTTTAAATAATAATTTGTTATTTTTCATGACATTACGGTTTGAGTTAAATTTTTAACCATTATTAATATACATTCGTAAAAATCAGGACGAGCAGGACATTCAGTCAGAAGAGAAAGGCGGAAAGCAGGAAGAAGAGGTAATGTGAAAATATTTTGAAATTTTATGGCTTTAGGATATAATTGTGCAAAGAAACCGTTTTTAAATTTCAACACGTATAATGTCATTGTTTTTCAGGAAAATAAATAACCCGCGCAAGTCAGAAGTTAAAATGAAGTTCGTGCCCTAACGATTTAAAACTGACTACTTTTAGAAAGAAAATAAAATGAAATTATTACACATTCGTACTCACACAATCCATACCTCGCCATAGTCTGGAGTAATGAGAGTATGATCTAGCGAAAATACCTCCTATTAAAATAATTGAAGGGAAAATAATGCACATGTGTTCTTTGATTATCGCCTTATAATTTTGTGAATGGGTGCCTTTCCAAAGCAGTTTTCTTCGTTCAAATTTAACCATATAGTACATAAGTAATTTCAACAGTTACATTGTAAATATACATAAAAAAACACATTAGTTGAATGAATATTCTTT
This sequence comes from Argiope aurantia, assembly GCA_026543865.1. Lineage (NCBI taxonomy): Eukaryota > Metazoa > Arthropoda > Arachnida > Araneae > Araneidae > Argiope > Argiope aurantia. The sequence goes on along the minus strand of JAPMOR010085492.1, from coordinate 241,614 downwards.
GAGCTTATATACGTTTTTTTGTAACACTGAAAAATCATTGGCTGTCCAGTTGCAAATCCTGATTACATTTTTATTTTTAACGTATTTTAAATCAAAGAAAACATTTTTGTTCAAAAATAAAAAATAAAATGTATTGATGAATGTTTAGGTTCCCTTCGATTAACTTGGCCTTTAATATTATTATTCTACTATATAAGATGAACTTAATTACTTACAACAAATATTAATAAGACCACGGAATTATATAAATACAATAAATAAAACGTTTTCATCAATACATTCTGAAATTTCTACATCTTCTTAAATTTTTAAAAAATCTATTGCCTTTTTATAGGACCAGATTATTAAATTGGTCAAGTAGGTAATTGCCTAGGAGTCCCTTAACTTAAAGAAACTTCAATCCCTTGAGATTTTTCTGCGATACTTTGAGTATAATTTAATTTTGTGCTTTTATTTGATTACAAATACTCTACCATAGAACTTTTCAAATTAATATCAAGCATTGTATAAATTAATTTTTCAACATTGTTCTAATAACTTTCATAATTAATTAGTATTTGTATACTATACTATTTTATAATTCTAAATGAATATGCTTTATAATTTAAAAAAAATTCCAATCTTATTATTAAAATATTATTTAGGTTATATTAATAAAAGTTTTGTCACTTTTTTACTATTTTGTTTAAATTTCATTTAAATTCGTCCGTTTCGTTTTAAATTTCTTTTCTGCATTTTTTTTTTATGTGCGATCTGTATTAATCACTTTTTTAGAAAAATCTGTAACTGTATATTTTGCCATTTCGGCCTTTCAAAACTTGCTATTTAAAACTTTTTACATTAAGATTAAATTAAAATTCATACAAAAATGTGATTTTAAGAACCTAGATGGGAAAAGGGAACTCTCGATTAGCGTTGCCTAAGGACTACTAGAGAAGAAACTACATATGCTCCTAATTTTTTCATTTTTGCAAGCTTTGCTGATTTCCGAGTTATTGCACTTCCTTCTTTTGATCTGATGTTACCCTAACCGACTTACTGACAACGGAGGTGATTTGGGCTGCCATCTACGGGCGAGTAGGTGAACTATCCAAGCTTTTATTTTTAAAGCTGACAATGAGTCATTTTCTTAGGCAATTCTTAAATGGCAAAATGGTGCTTAAGGTACAGCACTATTATTGTTTGTATATAGTACTTTTTGAACTCCAACTTTATATTTTAATTTAATTATGAAGGATTTCATTGCTGAAATGTAATCCTGCTACAACCTGTTATTATTTAATCATTTATATACTATTTCTACATTCTATCTCGTTTTCAGTATTTATTTTTGATTAATATAATTAATATAATAATACGAATATAATTAAAGTTTTAAAGGGATTGTGGATTTAGAAACCAGAAAAAAATTAAATTTTTATTTTAGCATTTTATCTGCTACATATTTTTTTATATATTACAAAATGAAATAACACTATAAAATATGAACTAATTAATTGTTAATTATTGTTCGATAAATATATTTATTATGATATACCGTATATATACTATATTTATATTATTCTGTTTTATATTTTTGAGACGATATTATAAAATAAAATTTTCTTTAAAGAGATTCGAGTTTCTGATTCGAAACATGGTAAAGTCATTATTGTTTCATGCTTGTTTCGCATATCTTGATTTTGCTTTTAAAATTGGCTGTTAATTATGTATTAGGAATAATTGGCTCATTAAAAAATGTGTCTAATATCGTTGTTACTTATGGCAACATAAACTCATCAATAAATACAATGAAAAGTATTATTGTAAAATGTAATTAAAAGCGTTTTTTAAAGATTTATAAAATGTGAAAATTTTGCATCGAAATAAAATTAGTATAATCGAAAACAAACAAAAAAAGTTTTTGAATAGAAAAATGGTGTACACAGGCTTTTTGTGCAACAATATTCTCAAAAATTATTGCGGGTAAACTAGGAGTCACGAGCTTTTCTATGAAATAAAAATTTGACAAAATAGCCAAATTGGTTAGGACCTAGGAACTGCTTCTTTGATTTTTCCCCCTGATTGTTTTAAATAAGCAGATGTTTTCCTATTTAAGGGTAAAAATGTGAAAAATAAACTAAAACTGCGATTTATTTCTTTTGATCTTTTATAAATAATTAGATTACAAGAAATCGTTTGCAAAAAAAGAATTATTTTGATATCTTTATTTGTTTTCTCAGTATTACAGTTTTTTTTTTATTGATATTGGAATGCCACTCCCAACTGTTTACATTTAGACAACTGCAGTACGAAATAGTTTCGTTTTCTTCCAAGTGCTGGAGTTTTAAAAATACTTCACGCGTATCATATTTTTAGTTATAACCGTGAAACTTTTATGTTATGCTGTATAAATATAAAATGATATAATTTTACGTGAATAAAAGAATTTGCATTTATGAGTCTTAGAATTTTTCTTGAAGGCCTCGAGCACTATTACTACAATAATATTTTTAAAATTTTCAAAAAATGTCACATAATTCAAGCTCTGAAATGAAAATTATATTTTCAATACAGCATGCAAAATATTGTGTAGAATTAAAATATCTATCTAAAAACTTGTAAAAATATATTTATGTTTTCTTTTAATGCGTTTGGAATAATTTAAAATGTTATATTATTTTAAAACATTTTTTTTTTTTTTACCAAAAAAAAATCCGAAAGTTTTCAATGAGTATTGATGAAAATTGTTTTACAGCATTAGACGGACGTAATAAAATTTCCATGAAAATTTTAGAACAATGTTTCAGAAAGTGAGGAGTTTTGATTTCAATATATATTATATCTTTAATTCAATATTCATAATGTCGTCTTATCGAGTTCACTGCACAGCCATTTGTACGCTAGTTTCTGCTTCTAATACAATTGAATGAGTGCATGTTTGTGTTTCTATAGGTGTTTTGGCATTCTACATGCCAAATCTTGGAACTACAATTATCAAATTTGGCATATTTACAGCTTGAAAGGTAAAAATGTGCATAATAGAGCAATTTCAAGAAATTTAATTAATTATAAATTTAGCTGAAATTTAAAGTTTTCCCGCGGTAACGTTTGAAAATATTATTGCACAAAAATGGTTTATACACCATTTTAAAATTCAAAACATTATTTTAGAAATATACCAATTTTTCCTGATTTTTGGCAGTTTTTTTAAAAAAATGTTTTTGTCTAATTTCCAACAATAGTGTACGTTATTGAATTAAAAAAAATTTCATTGTTTTATCAAATATTTAATCGAAGGAAAATATGAACTCAGAATGAAATTGTTGTACCACAAAAGTTAGGAGATGAACCTAGAAATTCTATAATACTTTGATATCATGAGACTGTTCTATGTTAGAAAGGTTCATGCGCATAATGAATAGAGTATATGTCAGACTATTAAAACAATATGATTTTTGATGTTTGACAATTTTACAGTGTCATGGAAATGAAATTACGTCTAATCGATTGACGTCTGTTGTTGTCGTATGACAAGTGCAATAAAAATAAGGGGGGGGGAGAGGAGAGAAGAGGGGGACAATTAGATTGGGCCGAAAGCATGCAGAACAGGCCTGGCCACATCTTCTGCAATCGATTTAACTGGAAACTAAATACGATCAATATTTCCAATATTCCAGCTGACTGCCACTGAATTTTTTTTTTAAATGTTTAATGTATTTTAACGTTAAATGTAATGTAAAACGTTTGTAATACATTTCAAACCATTTTATTTATTTATTTCATTCACATCTTTCGCTGAAGTGCATTTGTCAATTTAATACAACGATAAAGAAAATTACTTTCTTTGGACGTATATAATATTTTTAGGCTTTAATTTGTTTTATGATATAAGAATCATTAAATATAATAGATGATACAATAAAACTAGGCGAAGACGGAATAGACGAAGCAAGTTCAAAACATTATCATATTATATTGTTGGAGACTAAAAAATTCGAAATTTAAGGAACTTTTTATTTAAAGAAATGGTGGTCGTACAATGATTTTTTTTTTAAAGAATACATTTTTTAATATATAGCTTTGACGATAGATGGCAGCCCGATATCTTGTCATTTGTTCTAACAATTTCCTGCACGAGTAACGTTCGCTTCCGCAAGTGTGAGAGAAAAAGAAGGCGAGGTGGAGGAATTAAATATACCGCAGAATAATCTCGTAATAGAATTTTCTGAATTATATATTTCGAATATTCTTTACTGATAACAGTAGTGTTAAAAGTATCACTTTCGGATAAACACTTAAATGCATAGCGATTTAGATCTGCATTGTATTTGTAAAACTTCATATCTATTTATGTAGCAACTTTTGCTAAATTTTAATTTTACCAGGTCTAGTTTATCGTTTCCGAACACAACTAGAATCTTTTACAGTTTATTATTTTTTATCTGTGACAATTATTAGTGTTGTCGTGCTATCTGAACACAATTTCATTTCAGTAGGTGTTACGAATTGCGATTCTTTTTATGAAAAAGTAATCAAAACAGACAAGAAAAATTATTTTTGGATAGAAACAAACTATGAGTAACGAATGATATTTGTATTTTCGCATATACTAATAAATTTATGCAAGAAAAATGTGGCTTTTTTTTTTGTGATGAAAAAAGATATGAATATGTGAAATCGGTTTTACATAAGTCCATTATACCTAGAGGTATAATATAGGTACACTGGACTATATTTTAAAACAAAGTGAGGTATAAAATTCCACTATGTAAGGGTACACAAAGGTCATATAGAAAAAGCAATTTTTTTTTTTGTTTAAATGCAAAAAAAATAATTTTTCTTGAATTTTCAAGTTTCGTAATGTAATGAGAGATATTAGTTATGTGTGAAATATTGAATTATTAAACGCAGTAGATTTGTAGAACTCAAAGAGTGATTGGGCACAAATACCTCAATATGTTTTTCTGAAAATTCAAAAAAAAAAAAAAATCTAATGTTTTTTTTTTCTATTAATCACAGCCATCTACCGGTTAATTTCAAATTTTATTTACTAAAAATAAAAATTCATGCGTTTAAGGGTTAACATCTCATGCAATTTTACCTCTTACTTTTTAAACTCGTATTTTAGATGGAGAGAACACCTTATTTCAAACTTGATATATATTTTCCATTGTAATAAACCTTTTTTGTTCATCTTGATTTCTTGAGCAGATAATCGCTCTCCCGCTATTTGTTAAAATATAATTTATCGACATACATTTGGGAATATAATTCATCGACATAATTCAGCATCACATTTTTAGATGAGAAGAGGGGGTAGGTGCTTTATACTATTGATTATTCACAGGCAGATAGTATTCGTTTAGTAATGCCAAACTCATAAAAAAATTTCAGGTATCTCAATCATTTTTTTTTTTTGTAGAGCAGTAAATTAACAAACTTTTAAATGAAAAATTCTGTTGTTTAATAAGTCATATTTGTCTATAAGATAGATTCTAATTGTAAACAAAAAATTCTTTTGAATTTTTTCTTATACGTAGAATAGACAAAGTATGGTAAATGTCAAAAAATTAAAACTTCAGATTTTGACGAATCTCCACGTTTTGAACTTCGATAGAGAGATTATAGTAACTTAGAACCCCCCCCCCCCTAAAAAGCATTAAAATTCGCTCATTATGTCATACGGAAAGCAAAGATCGAAAATTCTTACCGTTGAGATAGGCACTGGCTGAGCTGTTTTGATCTCAGACACAGTTTGGCACATTGCCAACTGCATGAAGGCTTTTTTTTTATTTTCTTTCCCATTCAATGCTTGCATTTGCTCTCTTCTCTTTTTTTTCTATCTGGTTGTAATTTCACTTTTACATTATTTTGATGTAAACTCATTTATAATAAAGATACTCGGATTTTTACTTTCTCGTGTATTTATTATTACCATCTATTTGGCGCAACATAGTCATATTTAGCTCTTGCGCCATTTTATCTTCAAATAATCAACCAATCCCCTAGTAGTTTCGGAAATTCATGGTTTGTTCTCCTGTTTCAGAAATCTATTAAAATATATAAATGCAAAAAAAAAAAAAAAAAAAAAAAAAAAAAAAAACCGATACATGATACCTTTTTAAATTTACCAATTAATTAATAAACATATACAGGGTGGTTATAATTAAACTTCCCCTTTAAACAAAATTATACACCCCAAACTGCTGAACGGATTGCAACGAAATTTTGCATATAGATTACATACGAGATGCGCTCACGAAATTTCGAAAAAAAAAAAAAAACCGTTTTAAAATGTCCACCAGAGGGCGCCTTTTCCGAAGAAACATTACATTTAACACAATAAACGACCCAAACAGAATACAGAAACAATATTAACGATCCAGATCAAGAATTGAGAGTAATAAAATGAGAAACCGGGAAAAGCTGGGAAACTCCACGACGCTTCATGTGCAAAGCATCACAATTAATCACTTACGATCTGCTGTTGAACACTGTCCATCGACTCGAAATTTTGTAGGGGAATGAGGGTGGTGATAAGGAGCACCTTTCCCTACATCGTCCTGGACACGATTAAAAACTGCTCCTCTTGTGCAATTTCGTCCTAACCTGTTCTTGTTTCTGCAAACTGAACAGATTTTTTTTCTCTCAAACAGCGTATTGTAATTTTTTCCTTACCTTTACTTAATGTGGTTCGATGACAAGGTGATGAGAAACTAATCAATAAGTGTTAAAATTGTTTCTGTATTCTGTTTTGGTCGTTTATTGTGTTAAATTTAATGTTTTTCCGGAAAAGGAGACCTCTAATGGATATTTTGGAACTAAATTTTTTCGCGCTAAATTTCTGTGAGCGCATCTCGTGTATAGTCCGTCTAACAAATTTCGTTACAATTCGTTCACTCGTTTGGGTTGTAGAATGCTGTTTATAGGGGAAGTTTAATTATAATCATCCTGCACATTTCTTCATTTCACTTTTTACTCAATTATTTGTAGAAGAAAAACTATATTTATGTATTGAACAAAAAATGTAAGCAAGATACACTATTCCGTAGAAATAAATTATCTTTATTGGCAGTTATTTTTACAATTTCATTATTTCCCGTTCAATATTATTTTCTCAACGACTGTATCAAGTGGATAAAATTTTAATCTGATACGAAATTTCCTTTTCATTCCGCAAAATTATTGGGTGGATTTCCCCTGGTTCCGAGACCAGTCACGGCAAAAACTGCACCCGCTTGAGGTTGATCAGTCACGCCAGCTTTCTGTGCCGTAGTCACGTATAGAATGTCGAAATGCGGCCCACCAAAGCAACAGGACGTAACATTTGTGGCTGGGATGTCTATTTTCCTTAGAACACTTGCTATAAATAAAAAAGAATAATATTTTTATTGACAAAAAGAATTTAAAGAAATATCTTCCTAGAATGTAAAAAAAAAAATAGTTAATAAAATTGTCGTTGTTTATCAAAAAATACTTTCATGTATAATTACTAAATATAACAGCTTTTCTATATTGCATCTTTCGCTGATTTTCAGTCGCCTTCTGCTGTGTGGACCGACCTTTCATCCACTAGTTAAATTCCTCTCTTTTAATTAAATATTTTGAATCATTTACCACGAACAATAGCTTTTGGGATTCAATTTACCAAAGCCCACCATCTTTAGTGGGATATCAAAAGCTCTGTCATATCATTGTGTTTAAAATCATAATCCAAAATACCTCTCTCTTCTTTTTGTTGTTACTGTGGAAAGCAGTAGGAGAAAAAAAATATTTCTGATTTTTCTTTATAAGTTTTTTGTCCAAAGACAAAAAAGATTCTTTGGAAAAGTGTAACCTTAGATGAACTTACATATTACATGATTAAGATCGTTTCAAAATGTTTGAAATGAAATTAAATGCAGAATTTCATAATAATTGAAACTAAGCTTTTTGAAACGATAACTGTTTATTCTTGAAGATGGTATATGAATCATTTTCATGCAAATATTTATTTTAAAAGTTGACAAAAAAAATCCCTAAGCAAATGCACTGAAGTCTGGATTATTTCTCTTTATTTAATCAAATATTTTAAGAAATAACTCATTTTGAAAATTAAAATTAACACAGTTGACCGAGGAATAGACCACAGAAAGTAATGAGTATATTTACTGGCGTTATTTTTAACTTTTTAGGAATATTTAATGTAACAGACAGATACACAGACAAACATATGTACTTTCTGCTTTATATTATAAAAAAAATAATAAATCAAAAAACACTTTTATTAGGATACTAAAATGTAGAAAATAGTCTAAAAATATAGAGATCCAAACCAAATCGTTAAAACGCGAGGTGCTGCTGAAAATATGAGCATTCATACATACTTGTTTCTGGATCTATACGAAGCACACAAGCGCCACCAAAGTGAGCTACCCACAATTTTCCTTCTATATCTATCGTCATCCCATCTGGCACTCCAAGATTATCAAACTCCTTCCTTTCGTTGTAATTAATAAGAATTCGCTTGTTAGCTAAAGAGAATGGATTCAGTTGAAAAATGGCAGTGCATTTATTTTTAGTAAAGGTGGGTTTAACTCGGCCAGTTATAAGACGGTCAGTAGGCAGCGCATGCGTAGAAAGGCTGAAAAATGCTGTTCGGTCAAGGCAAGTACTTGTCCCGATGGGACAACAACATGCATCTCTATTGTAATTTCTTCTTACTGCGCATGCGTTTGTAGAATTTGGCAAATTTTTTTTTTAATTTTTTTTTTTGCATGAAAAAATTGATCACTTATCGTAAATTAATTCCGACATTTTTTGCCCTTTGTTTTTTGAGATACAACATTTTTTTTTTTTTCATTTTTGTATAATTTTCCAAATCTAGCTATGTTGACCTTTTTCTTTTTATTTTACCATGTTTCCTTGTGTAAATATCCATTATTTTAATACTATACGGAGTGAAAAAGAAAAATCCAGGGACTCCAAAACGGCAATTTATAGCCAAGCATGGAATGCCTGAATCTATCTTATGAAATAATGGCAAACATAAATCCCTTTCTGCGCATGCGCTGCCTACTGGCCGTCTAATAACAGGTCAAATGTAAACCCGCCTTAAGAGACAACAGACAGCCTTCAAATAAATAAATAAAGACACATACTTGCTGTTCCATCCTGTAAATTATAATCAAAATAATATATTTTTCTTGCTTCGGAATCAATGAAGTATAGCGTTCTGTTGTCCAGTGACCAAGCCAACCCATTAGAAAGAGTAATTTTGTCAGAAACTCGTGTCAAAGCATATTCTGGATCGATTCTATATAAGTGACCTTTTTCATCTTGGCCAGGAACTAAGGTTCCTATGAAAGAAAAATGCATTACACTTTTTCAGAGAAAAAAGCGTTGGATGTAAGCTTTTAAATAAATATATTATTAATGTTAAGGCCGGGATAGTCTGATTGGTAGAGTATTGGACTCGCATCTCTTGGATAGTGAATTCAAACCCCGTTAGCCGAAGACTCTCCGTGTATAAGGTGACTGGTGCACGCATAAATCTGTCGTGGTCACAAAGTCCTTCAAGTCTAGACAATACCACTGGGGGGTACTGGTTCAGAGGTGATCGTTCTCTGACTCAGTTCTAAATTACGATCTGTAGATGAATGAATAAAATGCATGAATGAAGTCCGCTCTATAAAAAGGGTTCTGACGCATCAATAGCTAAGTCGCACTCTTGGTCCTAGATAGCGCTACTGAAACAAGTGACGCAAAACATATCGGCTTAAAATCACTGGTTTTGTCAGCGGGCTTGTTTATGACAAGTGTCATAAGAAACAACAACATTTAAGACCGTTTCGTAATCATAATATAAGCTCAAAATCCTTCAGTTGAATGATTTTTTTAAAAAAAATTCCTTGTAAAGGTTTCTTTATAGGGGAAATTAGAGAAACGATCTACTTTTCAGTTTTTTAATAATTTGAATGTTAACATTTAAAAATATTAGTTTTTAAGAATGAAATATGTAAGGCAGCTAGGAGATAGTTGTAACATGCATTTTACACAGAGATTTTTAAAATTTTTGATTAGAAATTTTATTCTGGGAGGGTCGTCTGGGGAGGCATTATGATGAACGGGCGGACTGAGCTCCACGTTTTCGACAGAGGTTCTGTAACTGGAGATCGCTATTGTCAGGAGGTGATCCTTCCCCATGTGCGTCTGTTCCGAGGTACCATTGGATCAGACTTCGTTTTTATGGATGACAATGCACGGCCACACAGGACTCATGCTGTTGAGGAGCTCCTGGAAAGTGAAGATAACACTTGAATGGATTGGCCGGCGTGCTCCCCTGATTTAAATCCGATAGAACATGTGTGTGATGCTTTGGGGAGACGCCTTGCGGCACGATTACGTCCTCCTGGGAACACTCGACAACTTAAACAGATGCTGATTCAGGAATAGGCACTCTTACCTCAAGAACTGTTGAACAATCTGGTGCTGAGTATGGGGAGACGGTGCGAAGCAACCATTGCAGTAAGGGGAGGACATATCCCATACTAAGGAACATCTGCTTGCTGTTCTTCCTCTTGGACAGACAATCATGTGTAACGATACTATGAGTTCAATAAAGCCTTTTTTTTGTTTGATTCCATACTGTATGCATTGTATTCATTTCTGCGCAACTATGCTTTCGTCATTCTTTCAGAACAAAATGCTGTATCTCATTTCTGAATTTCATGTCTCTCAGATGATTTCTCGTGAAGTTATGGCAAAAAACATACCTGTTGCTTAAGTTTTACACACCAGTCTACATACATATCAACCAGATCTTATTTAATTACATTAAAATGCGCCAAACCTAACTATGTAAATGCATCAATTAAAGTAATAAAGGAAATGAAAATGGTTACAGAATAAATTACAAATCCGAACGATTCTATCTAGTTATTTTTATATAGATATATATATTAGGGTGTCCCAAAAGTTTCTTTCTCATCGCGCTATGAATGGTCTTATCTGGCTCTGATTGTGCAAACATGCAGGTTTATCTATTAGCAGTCTATGTCATCGGTTTCAGTCGTACCAGAGCTCTTTCATAGTACGTTTCGTTTGTGCAAGTCTCTTTTAAGGCTTTCATCCACAGTGTTAACAATGGTAACGAAAGGCAACATTTACGGCATGTTATGCTTCATTGATTCAAAAAAGGTGACAGTGCAAAGAATAATGTTTGTATTTGTATCGTGTACGGGAATGGTTCTGTAACTATTACAACCGTTCGCAATTGGTTCAAAAGATTTAGAAAGGGAAATTTTAATCTGGAAGATGAAGATCACAGCGGTCGCCCAAAAACGACGGATACGGACCTTATCAAGACCATGCTTGATGAAAATACGATATAGTGTGCGGGAAATAGTGAATGCCACTAGGATTCCCAAAACAACAGTCCGTAATCACTTAACCAAGATCGGATATGTTAATCACTGCGACCCCATATTGCATTAGTCGTAAGAGAGAAGCTCTTACAGTTTGCTTGAGATGTTTTACCGCATTCTTCATATTCTCCAGATCTCGCTCCATCTGATTATTACGTTTTTCTGTCCTTAAAAAATTCCCTTCGCGATAAGCGCTTTAAATCCACCAGCAAAATAAAAGCGCAACTCGATAATTATTTCTTGTCCAAAACACAACAATTTTGGAAAGAAGGCAAAATGAGGCTTCCTGAGAGATGGAAGAGGGTAATAGAGTGAAGGTATTCTTATATAACAAAATAAATAATATCTTAAACATTAAATATTGTGTATTCATTTCATATTAGAAATAGGAAAAAAACGTATGGGACATCCTATTATGACGGCATACTTCCTTTGTCATATATTTTAAGATTTTGTTTTTATATCCATATTCTAAAAAATGTATTCTAGATTTTAATTTTTAATAAAAGATTGTTTTTTAAAACTTTTATTTTTTGCATAACAATTTTTAATATATTTTATAGTTTATCTTGTAAATATAATGTTATTTTAAAATATTTTCTAAAATTCTCTACCAGATGGCGCCACTCATATGGAGTTTAAAATATTTTCTAAAATTCTCTACCAGATGGCGCTACTCATATGGAGACAAAATTTAGCTACACGCTATCGGTTAATTGATAAATAAATTATGAAAATATAAAAATATCGTTTTGTCGTCCGCAATACACATTCGTGCTAAGTTTAAGAATTATAGTGCATTTGAAAGTTAAGGGCAAATTGATTATAATGTTCCATTTTTACCAGTCCAGAAAACCAGTCGATTTAAATGAAAGTATGTGATAACAATAAAAGCGATATTCATGGATATATTTAAATAGAAATTCAGTTTCTAATTTTTTATGGGAAATTTATGAATTAAAGTTTTTTGGAATACTGGTGTAATAATGTTGGGTATTTTTCTCGGAATTTTAGAGTTAATTTTTCTGAAATTTGATTAATTTTTTAAAAATTATTTTTTGAAGTATTTCTCATTATATATTTAAAGCATGTAATAATTGCATCTCCACTAATGTTGGGTATCTGTTAACATAAAAAAAGCACTGCATACACATAAATACTTACAAATTTCCGTCTTCACAAGCATGAAACAAATCAAGTTAAATAAAAGAGTGCAAAAATCAGTAAAACAGCTGGTCCACCTACCAGTCCATGCTCGTCCATTCGCATCACATTTTCCATCGTTGAAACGAGCTTCACTCGGCTCCGCGGGTAATTCGGAGAGAACCTGCGATTCTCCAGTCGCGAAGTCTAGCTTGCGAATCTGGCGAGTCAGGGTAATAAGTAATTTTGATGGATCCGATCGGTAAGGGATCACAAAAGTGGTGATTCCATCTGAAAATTAGAGAAATTACTCTTATATATTATATATTTTGAAGAGATGCCCAATTAGTTATATAAGACCTGTTTGGAAGCAATACTAGGGCTATTTTGGATCCTGTAATAGTGAATTTCGGTCAGATGATGTGATTAGTTGTAAGAGACCACCTCTCCAAACTTTTACACCACACCAATGGGGAGACATGGAACCCACGATGGCATATTTAATTTTAATCAGGCCATATGTGCGGGACCGCGGTGGCCTGGTGGTAAGGTGTCGGGTTTCAGGTTCGAGACCTGATTCCACCGAAGAACCGTCGTGTAAGGGGGTCTGTTGCACGTTAAATCCGTCCTGACCAAATGTCCTCCCTCTGGTGTGGTATGGAGAGGGGGGTGTCAGCTCAGGTGTCGTCCTCGTTATCTGACCGCGGTTCAAAATTACGAGGTCCGTCCCAAAATAGTCCCAGTGTTGCTTCAAACGGGACGTTAATATAACTGAAACTGAACTGAAAACAGGCCATATGTGCAGTGAATCTTCAATAGAAGTTGGTTTCGAAGGTGGACCTTCCTAATCTCGAATTGAGACTTTATCACTAGTTCATTGTGGCCTGAATAGACAATGAAAAATGTAAAAGTAAACTATAATTTAAAAGTGGATTAATAGCCAGTTTTGTTGTTGTATTAGGTATAAGTTTGTACTAATAATCGATATATATTTGAGCAGAGAAGAAGAAACTTTTGAAAATGTAAAAATTTCAGATTTATTTTACCACGGGAGGCATTATTTACGTACAAGAAGCAGTGATAAAACTGACGTCAGTCGACATCGTGATGCAAGAGCAAGAGACCAAAAATTTTTTTCCCTCCGATGGTTTTATAATACTATTCTGATAGGGATTTCTTTGATACGTGTAGGAGAGGGAAATGCAAACATCTTTAAAAGAATGTGGTAAACATTAAAGACTTTTATCCCTTCGCCAAGAGCGTGAGAATCTGCTGAATTGAGGAATTTGATAGAGCGCGTGTTAAAAGTAATGAAATAAAAAAGTTGGAAGTTAATATAGGCTAAATTAAGTCAAAAAGGAAATTGATTAGGATTTAAATTAGATTTTAAAATATTATAATATTTATTTGATTTATATTATATTTGATCATTATAATATTTGATTTTAAAATATTATACACATGCGCATTTTGCAAGTACATTAAATTTTATAAATATATTACAAAATACACTTAAAAGCTCATTTCTCAAATCGCTAAATTCTGAAAATTCTATTCATTTTCGACGTTTCATTTTTATATGTGTACAACTTATTTTGCTAACAATAATTTTGTCGACTGAGTTAAAACAATATACAATTATTTATTCATAGAATCTTCCACTAATTTAATTAAAACTTTTAAAAAATGCATTAAAATAAAATTATTTTATATAATATTTATATAAAATATAATATACAATAATATTAATATATATATATATAATATTAGTTTGTAAATATTTTATGTAATACTAGCCGCCTTTGGAGACCAGCCGATTCGCCAGTATTATCGCTCGCTACAATTTTCAATTAAATATGTTAAGTAACTGATCTCTTAATAGATTCTCAAACAAAACATTTTTAATCTTCAAATTTTGATAGTCATACCAAACTTATGCTGTTGTTTAGATCGTTTCGTTCAATTTACTATATATATTTTGCTAATTTGTTGTCATTTCCGGTAAAACTTCAATTTTAATTTAAAGTGGAAATGATGAAATTGCAATTAATATAAAGATATTTTTTAATAAAACCATGCGTTTTATTTTATTTATCATCTTTATTGTTATTTATTTATTATTATTATTATAGAATATGAGTATTGCAAAACAGAATCGCTCCGTATATAAGTCTTATGTTAACTACAAAATATTTTTCATAATTTATGTAATATCTCAAAGAATAATTCAACAAATATTTCTCAGATTCAGCATAAAATTCAGTTTTTAGTTTTGCTTTCAAAAGGATTGAAATGAAATCATAATAATATTTTGTTCCGGCCTATAAATATATTTCAAAAATTATGAAGTCTAAATTTAATGCAGTAAGGTATCATATTCTGAGAAATACTCTGGACACACCAAATTTTAAATAAATGAATGTGTTTCTATTTTCCACGATCAACTAAGACTTATTTATGAAGTTTTGAATGTTAAAAATTTAGAAAAACTCAACATTTTCATAATCTTAGACCAATTAATCTTGAGAAACCTGCGCGCTGATTGGCGTATTTTCTTTGAAACGATCGATGGAAAATCTAAAATTATCCTTTTTTTTTTATTGAATAGTGATATTCAAATTTTCATAAATCAGTCAGTTTAAGTGATTGATTTAGTTGATTGGAAATTAAATCTTTTTTATTTAAAATATTAGTGTTTCAAGAACATTTTATTAATCATGATTTCCACAGCAGAAGCTTTATGTAAAATCAAAAATTCGTTATTTATTACAGCATTTATTGAATCAAGTTACATAAAATATAATCATTTTCCATTTAGACCACTTTAGCAGATCTGTGTCTTACTAAAGGTTTAGAAAATAGCTGTGTCGCCCTGATTTGAATGGATATCCTGTTCATATTAAACAAAACTTGCCTTAAAATAAAACTGATTTATTGGATTAATAATATAGAGAGTGCAAAAGATCATAAAATAATTTTTCTTGAATTTATTTTTTAGAAAAAATAATATTTCATATTTGTTTCATTTCCTACAGATACGTGCCGAAACTTATATTTTTGCAGATTTCATTTCCAAAAAGATTTAATTTATTTTTAATTGGAGCTTTAATCAATGTGATGACAACACTTTGAAAAAAGCTAATTTTTTCCCATGAATGCGAAACGTGCTCGTGCAGCTTAAATTTTATTTTTATTTTGTACGAAAAAAATTGTTGAAAAATGTAGTTAAAATATTTATTTAAAAATTCATTAAAAATAGAAATTTAATTTTAAGGTTAAAACATTGGTATCATTTAAAAGATAAATTTTTGATCTTTAATTTCATGTAAAAATCTTTTTTGTGTGGTAATATTTTCGGAAGTTATAGCAGAATCACGCCAAAATTTCGCTTAATTTTGAAATAAATAAAATTCTAATTAAAAATTCGAAAAAATAACCTCCAGGTACACATTCCCGGCTTCCAAGGTATACACGTGCCAAATTTGGTAGCTGTAAGTTGAATGGTCTGTCCTGTAGAGCACCAACACACACACACACACACACACACACACACATTGGGGTTTATTATAAGCATAGATTTAATTCATTTATATATATTTAAACAAAAAATATGCAGGGTTAATTCAAAGAAAGAAGGAGAAGATTTAAAATATTTAATTTAATGAAAATAAAAATTTCTAACTTTCTTTAGTATTTTTAAAATATTAGAAGTACAAATATTTTGTACTGGTAAATGTTGAAATAGTTTAAAAATTTTTTATGCAATTCACTTTGGAAACTTAATAACTCTGAATTATGCGAAAAAAGTGTTTTAAAATATCTTCTTTTTATTTATTTAAATAGTACATGGATGTATATTTGCTTTATAAATTCTATTATAAAATAATCTCACGAATCAGTTGAAGAATATTCTACAACCCATAAAATTCCGATTTAAAGCACCAAATAATTAATTTCTGATTGATTGATTTTACTTAGTTACTTTACTAAGTAAAATCTAGTAGTTAAAACTTCGTCGTTTTACATGCCTTGAACTTGCATTACCCTTTAAAACTGACAAATTTTGGGAAAGTTGTCAGACTATCTAAAAAAAATTGAACATTTTTAAAGAACAATCTGGTAAAATAAAACGTCACTGGGAAATAACCCGGCGAACCAAGAGAAAATGACGTCATATCGATGATTGTATTCTGAATTTAAATTTATGATGTAAAAGTTGCTGGAATGGCAACGGGCAAAAACATTTTATTTTTAGAAATATTATTCACTTATTCGGTTTATATTGGAATATTAAAGTGTCATCATTTTGTATTTCGAAACTTAATGTAAATATTATTTTAAATATCATAAATGGTCTAAGATTAATCTGAAATTATTAAATATAATCCAAAGTTTTAAGAATTGATTAAATTTCTTGGAAGTAAATTACAGAGTTTCTTAAAGTTTAAATGAAAATAAACAAAGTAGTAGTTCACATTAAAAAAAGTTCAAGTAAAACTCGTAAAAATCAAAGCATTTTCAAAAGAAGAATGCATTTTCAGACTTAGCGCCCGATGTTAATTATTGGAAAACAATTTGCATACATTTTAGAATTAATTTTTAGAGCACAAAAAAACATTAAAAGTTTTATATCACAGTCATCAAAGATGCATAAATTCATCTATATTTTTAGAAAATTGACTTGATAAGATGTAGATAAATTTCCCTACATTGATAATGCAGCTTATCTGACCTTTATTCGAAAGAAAGATAATCCAGATATATGAGACTGAAAATCATTTGGGGATGATTTTCTTCTTCTTATTATTTATTATTATCAGATAAACAATCAGACTTTAACCAATGCATCACTGTTTCATTTGCTGATTTTACAGATATTTCTATTTTATTTCAGCAAGCAAAGGTCTTAAATTGATATTTTGCTTTTTTTTAATTAATAAAATTCTTTTTCTTCCTCTAGCAGTAAAAATAAATTGAAAAAAAAGATGAAGTTTAATTTAAATATTTTAATTGAATAGTTTGTCGATTAAAATGTAGCAAAGCAGGATGTTACGCATTTCTTGTTTATATGTTCTTTCATCATAGTTTAGATTCTTTCGTATTTATTATACAGACAAAATACTTCGATTATACGGACATAAAATTTCGATTATCCGTCGTTTTCTGTGTTATCCGATAGCAGAGATCGCTTTTGAACAGTACGTGAATCTTCATACCGATATCATGCTTTTGGAATGATGAACAAATGAATTATCAAATAAAAGAAATGCATCAAATCTGCAAATTATCTGGTGATAATTTTAGTACTTATGAAGAAGTCATTATTCTTTCTTTAAAGATGCGATGAAAAACTTCGAACTCTTTTTGTTTGCCAAAACAGTAATGAAAAAACCATTCAATAAACTTAATTCGATCCATAGTGTTATATTGAATATTCTAATCAATCAGCTCTTCAAATAACGATTAAACATTTTTTTAAATTAAATGCTAGCCTACTTATATATCAATAATATATAACAAAAATTTACATTTTTTTTACCCAAGATTTGCATAATATGATTTTTCCCATTTTTATGATAAATTTTTAATTCTATATTTTAATTATTGTTTTATATACTATTTACCATTATGCTAGTATTATCTTAAAATACTTACGACAGTCTTTTGAAAGTCGTATAAAAGGTACTTTATTGAGTTTTGTCTTTGAAGTTCAGAAAATAAAAGTTGTTTGGAATGCTTTATAACGATCTGATAATGTTTAATATGTCTCATGAATTTTTAGTTATTATATGTATAACTAAAAATATAATTATATAAATTTAATTATTATATTGTAATGCTTTTATTTAATTTTTAAAATAAAATCATTGCAATCACATCACAATTCATATGTTCAAATTAAAGCAAAAAACGTTTATACGAAACGAAGCAACCAAACCTCTTCAAAGAGAAAATGGAACGAACTGGCTTCAAAAGTCAGTCAAGGTCAATACAGGAGTCAAAGACCTTGCCTCCGAATTTCATTTATAATGGAATACTGTTTTAGATCAAACTTTGCAAATTAATTACAGAAACGAAATATCGGCAACACTAAAAGAAGATATATAAACAGAACTTATGTATAAAAAAACCATACCTAAATGGACCACTTCACTGACACCTGTTGCAGGATCTAATCTGCATACATCGCCTACAAAAGCATCAACATAGTACAGCTTTTGAGTGTTGACATCCCAGTGGGGACCTTCACCCAAATCACTCAATCTCTGCGAAACGGCTGTTACACTCATGGCTGCAGTTTTTTTGCGTTGTCCCGCGCTTTCTAGGTGTCTCCGTTTAAAAATAAAACAGACGAGAAGTCACGTGCTTGCTTGCCGAGATAAGATTCGGTAAGCGATTCGCCAGTGTTATTCAACTCGTAATTGCTGATAATTCTGTTCCAAAGTAGGGTATATAAACTTCCGGAAAAGGAATTTCGAAGTTTTCGCAAGGGGAAAAAAAAAAAAAAAATACAGACTGTTTGGATATGATCATCAGGTGGTAAGGATAAATTTAACTATTGAAGCAATTTCCGACATTAAATATTATTGTTAGAAAACACGCCATCATTTACTTTAAATTTATGACAGGGGAAGTTTGGAAAACATTGAATAACAGGAACTTGATTAGTTTCAAGAACAAATCGTTTTTTTTTTGTTTTAATATTTATGAAAATAAAAATCCAAAAATAGATTTTAAGTTATAGAAATCCAAACTACTGAGTAGATTGACTTCAAATTTTACTTGCAACTTGCAATTTTCTATTATAAAGCATATAGAAGTTTTGTAATAATTAAATGATAAATTTTTTTATTAATTAAAAGCTACGTTTTTATATATAAAAAGATTATTTTATTGTTGATGTTTGCATTTCTGTTGAGTGTAAATAAATTGATGTTCCAATTCAATTTATTTAATCTCCGAATTGTCAATGGTTAGTTAATTTTTTTAAAGCATTTTTTCTCCAATTATGTGTTTGACGAAGCATGGCTAAAAATGGTTCTTGCGGCATTGTCATTCATTAAAAATTATTGAAACTCTACCAAAAAAGAAAGAAAAAATATTTGCTTTCGGAAGCTTTAAAAATCGTTTGGTCTCTAAAACTTATGAGATTAAAACATTTTTTTGCTCAAATATTATTTTCATTTCAATCGGAAATAAAGTTGCAGACGATTATTTTGCATGATCAACTTTTTGTGTTAAAATATTAAGAATGCATTTCATATTATTTTAAAAGACTATATATGTATATATTTAAAAATATTATGCATAATTTAAAAAGCATTATTTTTGTTATTTATTTATTTAATGTCACATATATTTTGAAAAGTGTTATATAAAAGAAAAATCATTCGAATTTTTCAAAATCTGCAATGAATTACTATCAGAAATAAGCGAGATCAGTTTATAAAAACAGATTAAGAATGCTGTCGTCGAAAAACCTAATATGAAAAAAAAATTAATATAAAATTGAAACAAAATCTTATTTTTCTAATTATAAAAATAAATTTCTTATGAGAAATACATAATTAAACCAAGGAAAACCTTAATTACAGTGTGTATTTAAAAAGATTACAAATAAGAAGGGGGGGGAATGATTATTACGAAATATGACATTATTTCGTATTGTTTTGAAATATAATATGGAGTTGGAATATTTATATTTTTGATCATTCATGCTATCTGAATTCCAAAATCGTCTAATCGCCTAAGCATTTAATTTGAATTCGACTTTTAAAAAGTATTAATTCAGTAACATAAATTTTTATTAACAGTTTTGTTACTTAAATAAACAAGAAATTAGACCATAAGCAAAAAAGAGTAAGATTCTTAGTGTAGGAAGCAGAATATAAGAACATTAGAAATTTGTACACATTCGAAACATTTTAAAGCAGCAATTCAGTTATAAAAATTAATCTTTTATGTTCGGAGCCTTTTTAACCTTTTATGTATGAAGATACAGTGGCTCAAAAAATTGAGAGTACACCTTACTTTTATTTGATAAATGCGATTTTCAATATGAATAACACATTACTGGGAAGTGCAAACACTTTTTTATTTTTACACATAAGAAATGGTTTAATTTAGAGTAAAAATAAAGAAAAATCAACGAAAAATTTCTAAATTGAAAAGTTTCAGAAGCATTTTAAATAAACATATACAGAATTTTGCCCCAAAAAATTAAGAATACACCAATGACATTTTTGCAATATCGTGGATAGAAAGAAAGTGTCACTATTAAATTGCATGTCTTTTGACACTTATAATGGCCTCTAAACGTCATGGTACCGATTCGACCCATTTTTGGTGTATCTGAAGATATTTTACCCCATTCTTATTGCACCACTTGTTTTAAATGGGGTTTGTTTCTAATTTTGTATTTTTAAACCACTTTTTCGAGTATGGCCCACAGATATACAATGGTATCGATGTCGGGGTACTGTGGTGGTGTGTGTAACTCATATTTACAACGAAAAAGGCACGGTATTTTTGAAGTTACGTGTATTCTGTTTGGGGTCGTTGTCCTACTGGAAAACCCAAATTTTTAGCACTTTCCTTTATATTGCTGCGAAGTGTATCCAAGTAAACCATATCATTTATAATACCATCCATAAAAATTAAATTTTCTACCCCGGATGAAGCCATGTAACCTCAAATCATGATGGAGTCACCATCATGTTTAACTGTAGGACGTAAATTTTTTGGATCCAAAGTAGTATTAGGCTTTCTCCATACAGTACAATGGCTATCACTGCCAAAAATGTTGAGTTTTCTTTCATTACTAAATATAGCTTTCTTCCAAACGTTATTGGTCTTCAATTGATGAGTATTTGCAAACTTCAAATGCTTTTTCTACATTTGCAATCTGATGAACGGTTTATTTCTAACAATGCGCCTTTTATATCCAGCTTGTCTAATGGCATTTAGCACAGTTTCAGCACTTACACTTCTGCCTATGATTTGAAAAGATTATGCAACAAGTTGGATGAACCATATGGTCGCAGCAATCTAAAGGAAAGTGTTAAAAATTTGGGTTTAGATGGATGTTCCATTTTCCAGCAGGACAAAGACCCCAGACAGAATGCACGTAACGTCAAAATATGGTGTCTTTTTCATTGTAAACAACAGTTACACACATCACCACAGTATCTCGACATTTTTTACAAATAAAATATAAAATAGTTTCCTTACATGTATATTTATTTTTCTTAATATTTCACATTTCTTATTTAAAGTTTAGCCACAATTTTACAAATTTACATAAATCGAAATAAGAAATGCTATTGATATAATAGAGAAAAGTTTATTAAAAAGTATTTAAAAATGGAATTATTTAAATTTAAAATTACCTTACCTTATTACCTTATTACGAACTTATTCACATCAAATAAAAAATATAATTATTAAAATTTTTATTAATGATTAAATTAATGCAGAATGAATTCAAAAAATATTTAAGCTACTCAGAAATTAATCGCTGCACAATGTGATGCGTATTTCAGCTCCCGCCCGATTTTAAAACACTCTCCTTTTCTGATAATAGTATAAACATATATCCTGTTTTGAATCGGTGCCATTACTAGAATGATATACCCGTTTTCTTTTTTCAGTACGCCTTACTTAATTTTTTTTTCTTTTGTAGAGGAAAAAATCTTGATAAAAGACTTATTTGACGATCTTTTCTGATCTATCAACATATACTTCTGATCTATCAACATAAGTTAATATAATTATTAATATATAATAATAACGTATTATACTACTTGTTTATCATTTCGATTTTGAAATTTACAATGAATTAGCGATGTATGTAACATTATTGAAAATTTTAATTAAAATAAGCTTTAAAACCCAGTTTTCTTATTTTAATTTTTTTTTTTTTTTTTTTTTTTTTTTTTTGCTATTTAATTCTGATCTGTTATTTCTCAAATTTACTACCAGGTGGTGCCACTAGGACGTTATCAAAATCCAATTTAGCAAATTTTAGCTAGAGTACGAAAAAGTACGAGTACTATCAGTGAGATTGCACAAGTGCATTAAACTTCGATCCTTTAATGCATAGATATGATAGTTTGCCACTGAATCGGATATATTCGCAATACACATGAACACTTACTATTTAGAAATACAGCACTTATATGTTTTTTCTACAAAGATCCCGGTAAAGTTGATCACGATTTAACAAAATGCCCTAGATTTAATTCCTTTGTTTGCACATTTTTAATACAACTTTTTTCGATTTGAAGGAATTATTGAGTAAAAGACGTTACCTGAATTAATTCCCTTTACATAGGGATCTAGGATTTTTATCAAAAATTTTAATTTAAAGTTTGTTTTATCAGATTTTTTTAACCACTTAGAAACATCTTTTACGGATTTTGTACTGTGTCTGTAATTTTGCTATTTGTGATATATATTTCTTTTGCATGTTTCCTCTAAATATTTGCTTTGTTATTTAATATCTTGCTTTATCATTTTTCGATTCAGAAGTTTTAACTCATGCTTTATAATTTTTAACAATAATTATCTCTCAATTTAAAACCCATCTAGCATGTGAAGAATTAAGGGAAAATTCGGTTAAGAAATTTCATATCTCTTAACATTAATTTTTATGAAAAATTTCTGCTTAGATTTTAAACTTAATCTACACAGATTTTAAACTTAATCTACTGCGTAGATTTTAAACTTAAGTTTATATAAAATTTATCTGTTTGTCTTTTTTTTATATCATTTCCAAATCCTAAAATAAAAGTACATTTGATATTATAAAATGTTTCTTAGAACTGAGGCCGAGTAGGAATGCCTCGGCTTCGAGCCGGATGAATCCAGTTTCAAAACTCGATTTTACTAAAGATCTGCCTTGAATGCTGGTCTGGTCCTTGGCGTGACAGACATCGTGGATCAAAGATTCTCCCACTAGAGTGACGCAGAGAAGGCGATGCCAGCTCAGGCATCGTCCTCGTCATCCGACCATTGTTCAAAAGTGAAAGGCCCGTCTCTCAAAATAGCCTTTGTGGTGTTTTGAAGTAGGATGTAATATAACTGCACTAATCTCGCTTCATACTGCTAATATGTCAGATAACTAAATAAAGCATGCGTTTTCGAAGAAAAAAAAATGGTTATTTTTTTTATTAGTCTAGTTAAGATATAGGAAAAGCAGAATATTGAATAAATGCTTGCTTGCAAATTATGGCTTTAATAGGTACAATGATAAATAAGTATTTAAAATATCACGGATATTACCAAAATATCAATAGATTTGCAAATATTTGTAATTTATAGCGAAAATATTAAGCTTGAAGACTACGTGGAAAATAAATTTTTGGTGAAAATATTGAATATTTTTTATTTAGTATTCTTAACCTTTTAACAATTTTCTTTATATAATCTTTTGTGTCGATTAATTATATTATCGTCCTACTTAAATGGAATAATAGGCTATTTTGGGACTAGTCTTTTAATTATAAAACTCGATCAGATGATGAGGACGACATGCTTGTTTAAACATCTGCCCCACATTAACAGGATTATTATGGAGAGAAGTGATTTATGAAATCCTTCGGATTTTATAAATTACTTCTTATACACTCATTCTTTGAAGAATTTCCTCAGATTTTATGTTTACATGGTTAATGTTTTATAATATTTACATATATGCTATTTTTTTCAAAATCTAAAATTTTGTGTAATCTTTATATAAAGATCTTTGTAAATTAAAATCTAATACATATTATTTTTTAAATTCATATTTGATGTAATAATTTCGCAATATGTTTGCAATTTCTGAAGTACAGAATGTGTTCATTTAAAAAGATTTTACAATTATTTTAACGTTTCATCGGAAAAAGAAAATCTAAAATGTTATTTTTTTTTTTATCAATCAAATCCGGTATTTAAGAAATTGATGAAACCATAATTTGAAGAGGAATGGAACGATTCCTCCACTTAAATGTTCACAGCTTCGAAAAACGATACGGAATTTTTAACATGAACAAGAATATATTTATTTTATATAAAAAAAGAACAATGCAAAAAAAAGATTAACAGAAAAAGTAGAAGTATATCTTTTGAAATGAAAGAAATATTAAATTTTTGCCGGACAGATTACATAGTGGGTAGCGATACAGCTATTCCCACAAATTTATTTCAGAATTCAAGAATTAGGGATATATTTGTTTAAGTTATCTGAAATATTTTGAGTGATAAGCTGTGAAATATTGTTTGACAACAGATTTTAAAACCCTCAGCGCTTTAGCGCATGGACTAGAAGGTTTAGGATGGGTTTAATTTCACAAAATAAAAGTGAGAGGAAAGATGAAAGGTATGTTTACATTTAACAATAAAATAAATTCAGATTACTCTCAGACTGAATTAAAATAATACGGTCAGAAACGACACAATATTCACATACACGTGGGGAAAAAAAGTGAACAAAAAAATATCTAATAGAGTGAAAATCAAGGTCAAAGAATAACGAAGAATTCCGGAAATACGCTCATCTTTCCGCGTCTCTCCCTTTAATGAGATAGAATCGCCGAAAAGTGGTCTGTTCAGAATACTGAAACGAACAGTAGAAAGTTTTTGCTTTATACTTCTTTTTAGGGAAAATAAATTGTTTCAATTTTCCAAACACTTTTGGGTTTTAACGGATATATTTTGCTTTTTATGGCATTCTTTCAATTTATTTTATGCAAAAAAATTCAAAATAATAATATATCATAACATGTTAAAAAAAAAAAGAAAGAAAATCATCCAGAGCATAGTTAATTTCTTACCAAGCTTGCAACTGGTAATCTTAATTGCTGCGATTATTATTTTGCAGTTATTGTCTAGTAAAAGTTAGACTTTATTTAGGCATAATTGTTAAATTTCTGCAACAGTTGACTTGAAATTAGAGCGAAGCCTATTTAACTTGCATGTCGCAGGTACCGTTTTTTACTTCCTTATATGTCAAATAAAGAGAAAGTATTATAATTGTCAAAAAACTCGTTTCGATCTCCCGAAAAACACTTTTGGCACTAAAAAAACACAGTCGAGAAACACAATTTTTGGTATTCAATTTGTCTGCCTGTGGCAAAGATAATACAAAAACGTTTTGAACTAGACTGATGAATTTTGATAATGGTTTTACACCAAATTTGTAGAAATCCACCAAGTTTTGAATGTAATACATTTATAACAAATCTGTTAGTTTAAATGTGTAAATATAAGTTAACATGGTATCTACAAAATGAAGCAAGCTAGACGAATAAAATATAGACCAGAAATTCCACATATTAAATGTTAATACCTATCAAATTTGGAATTAAATCCCTCAAGGTGTTGACTTCCTGTTGGGCCGTACGTTCACAAGCAGTTAAAAGAGATAACACAAAAACGCATTGGCTTAAATATATGAAATTTGTAATATGATTTTGTGTCTACAGTTCAAGTTAAAGCAAATCTAAATTCCTATCGGTTGCAAACAGTGCATCTAAAACATATTGATTTTCCTTGATGCATCTTGACTCCGAATACGGATTCCTAAATATTAGTGATTAACTGCTAAAAGAAATGCAAAGGAACAGATGATAGCTTCAGTAAAAATGCCAAATTCACATCAAAGATCAATATTTCGCAAGACATTCGCCGCTATACTCAACACCGACAATTTCATGCAAGGGGAGGGGTGTAGCCCATTTATTACAGAATATGCGGAAAAGTTCGGTGGAAACCTCTTCCTCTGGTTTAAATCTGGCAAAACAAACATATTTGCACAACATCTACGGTTACCGGATAGATACAAAAACTTTGGTTCCTAGTAAACAGATACAAGCCTGTTTCTCAATTGAAGTGATTGATGCCAGTAGTGATGTAATTGAAAATACGGAAGTGAAAATTTTTTGTTTATATTCTCCAGCGAGTGCACTATTTGATTACTAAGGATGTTAGGAAACTAGCAACCAATACGAAAGAACAGTTTCAATATACAGTTTCCTTTCCTAAAGAAAGGAAGCTGTGAGTTATTTTTCAAAGATTTATTTATAAATAACTGTAGGTTGTACAACAAATATAAAAGCATGACTTTGAAATTATCGTTCAAGAAATTACATTATCTACGTTCTTACAAATTATATGTAAAGTAATATTTAAAAGAAAACCGGCTGGTGTAGTCTCCCAAAAACTCTCTCGTATGCTCTCTAATAAAGGTATTGTCTCAGAGAGCGACTTACATGGCATTGAGGTACAACAGTTACAGAATAATAACTTTTGGCGTGAATGTAGCATTTTTGCGTAATCTATCGTATGATATGGATATTTTCCAAAAATCTGCTTTTCGAACTCGGGGAGATGTAAAACGTAGCGATTTGTCAAAATCTCGAATTCGAATTTTTTGAAGATTACTATTCTTCGTATATAGGAATGTAAAAACGCTTAAAAACAGAACCTCATCTCAGTAGCAATATTTTAAACTTTCCTGATAATTTAAGCTGGAAAAAATAAGCTTAAAATTAAGTAATTACTTCAAATAACCAAATTAAAAAATAATTTAAATGACAAATTCAAGACATGTTAAAATCATGCTTTCTGTTTTAGCATATTTCAAATTATAATTAATTATTTCATGATTAAAAATTCCTTGAGAAATTCTTTTCGTGCTCTTGGATCATTTCGGCTCCTGATCCAAACTCCATATATACCATTGATAAGATACACTTATGGTTAGACAATGTATTCAGTTCAAAAAGAAAAAGATGAAATATTAATTTAAATGCTTTTGTTTTGAATTCTAATATTTATATTAGAGTTTTATTGTTTAACTAGCCGCCTTTGGCGACCAGCCGGTTCGCCAGTATTACCGCTCGCTACAATTTTCAATTAAATATTTTAAGTAACTGGTCTCTTAAAGGATTCTCAAACAAAACATTTTTAATCTTCAAATTTTGATAGTCATACCAAACTTATACTGTTTTGATCGTTTCGTTCAATTTACTATATATATTTTGCTAATTTGTTGCCATTTCCGGTAAAACTTCAACTTTAATTAAAAATGTAAATGACGAAATTGCAATTAATATTAAGATATTTTTTAATAAAACCAAGCGTTTTATTTTATTAATCATCTTTATTGTTATTTATTATTAATTATTATTATTGAATATGAGTATTGCAAACAGAATCGCTCGGTATTTAAGTCTTATGTTGATTACAAAATATTTTTCATAGTTTATGTAATATCTCAAACAATAAATCAACAAAAATTTCTGAGATTCAGTATAAAATTCAGTTTTTAGTTTTGCTTTCAAAAGGATTGAAATGAAATCAATAATAATATTTTGTTCCTGCTTATAAATATATTTCAAAAATTAGGAAGTCTAAATTTAATGCAGTAAGGTATCATATTCTGAGAAATATTCTGGACACACCAAATTTTAAATAAATGAATGAATGTTTCTATTTTCCACGATCAACTAAGACTTATTTATGAAGTTTTAAATGTTAAAAATTTAGAAAAACTCACCATTTTCATAATCTTAGGCCAATTAATCTTCAGAAACCTGCGAGCTTATTGGCGTATTTTCTTTGAAACGATGGATGAAAAATCTAAAATTATCCTTTTTTATTGAATAGTGATATTCAAATCTTCATAAATCAGTCAGTTTAAGTGATTTGAAATTAACTCTATGACCACCATAAAATCTGTGCTTTCTCTTGTGGTGTATGCATTCTTCTTAATATCCGATCGAATAAAACATCACATACAAAAGTACTACATAGAACAAACACATCAAAAGTAAACATAACATTTCAATAGTTGCCAAAAACAAAAGAAAGAAAAATGCAATTAATAAGCAGACGATATTTAGAAAAGTACAGATATTTAGACTGGAAAATGAAATTATCTGAAATTAAAAACACGCGCAGACAATATTTACAAAAGTAAAAATATTCAAACCTGAAAAGGAAAATATATGAGTTATTCCATCAATAAATGCCATAAGTTTGTTTACATCTTCATTATTTTATGAGTCATTAAATATCAAAATGGATCCGGGACTGAATAAACACCCTGTTTAGAGAGTGTAAAAGATCATAAAATAATTTTTCTTGAATTTATTTTTTAGAAAAAATAATATTTCATATTTGTTTCATTTCTTACAGACACTTGCCGAAAATTATAATTTTGCAGATTTCATTTCCAAAAAGATTTAATTTATTTTCAGTTAGAGCTTTAATCAATGTGATGGCAACACTTTGAAAAAAGCTATTTTTTTTCTCATGAATGCGAAACGTGCTTAATCCTCATTTTTATTTTTGACGAAAAATATTATTGAAAAACATAGTTAAAATATTTATTTAAAAATTCATTAAAAACAGAAATTTAATTTTAAGATTGAAACAGTAGTATCATTTAAAAGATAAATTTTTGATCTTTAACTTCATGTAAAAATATTTTTTTGTGCGGTAATATTTTCGGAAGTTATAGCAGAAACACGTCAAAATTTCGCTTAATTTTTAAATAAATAAAATTCTAGTTAAAAATTCGAAAAAATAACCCCCAGGTGCACATTCCCGGCCTCCAAGGTATACACGTGCCAAATTTGGTAGCTGTAGGTTGAATGGTCTGGTCTGTAGAGCGCCAACACACACACACACACACACACATTGAGCTTTATTATAAGTATAGATATAGATATAGATTACTGCTGGATTCAAAATACCGAAAACTCTTTTGTTTTACTAAAGTTGATTGATTATTTACCGAAATTGTATCCAATTATTATTTATTGATTCTATGTTTTCTTTCAAAAAAATCATTAAAAATTTTACTGTAATAATTATGATTTTAGACACGCTTTCTATTAATTAATTATATATTATTTATTAAAACTTTAAAATATTAAAAAAAAACTTTACTGCATTTTTAGGTTTCAAAATTGTTTATTCTCTTACTTTACATATTGTAAGCCACTTTTTACTATAGTAATCGTCAAAACATTTGAATTCGAGATTTTGACGAATGTTCCACGTTTCAGATCTCCATGAGTTCGAACAACACATTTTCAGAAAATCTCTTTCTGTCTGTGACAAAGATAACTCAAAAAACGCTTTGGACTAGAAGGTTAAAATTTGGTATACGGTTTTTACACCAAATTTACAGATTTCTATCAATTTTTTAAGTAGAATCTACTACTTAAAGTTGATTGATTACTTTTCAAAGTAATTCTACTTAAAGTAGAATTACTTTGAAAAGTGGAATCTACTTAAGTAGATTTTTTAAGTAGAATCTACTTTGTTCGTCTGTCCGGCTCTTCAAATATAAGTTAATACGATGATTACAAAACATAGAGAGGTAGGTAGATAGAATTCACTACACTAATTTAACATCTGTTTTGTAGACACCTGTCAAATTTTGAGTCAACTCCAAGAAAAGGTTCACTATCTGTCGGTCTATACTTTCAGAAATATGTAAAAGCGGTAGTTCGAAAATTCAGCTGAAATACATCTAATTAAGTGTGGAATTTTGTGATTACAAGTGTAGTTTTGTTTAAAATTTTTGCTCTAATCAGCTGTGGAAAGCATGTCCAAGACATAAATTAGATTTTCGAATATTATTAACAGCAGGCCTGGGATTAACGCCAAAAAAACCGGCCAAGAAGGACACGATAGATTCAATAAAAAGGCCAAATTCCCCCGAATGTTAATATTTCGTAACTATTGCACGCCATTGCTATGTAGGGCGTTCTTTGGCATGAGAAATTTATTAGAGAGTATGCAAGAAAGTTTTGGAAAGACCACTCCCACTTTTTTTTTTCAAATTTTAGATGAACAGAGTTTTTATTTTGTACTTTCATTTTCAAATTAGACATTTTTATGCATCCATCAAATGGTTTAGCTGTCAGCATCACTGCCTTGGTTATAGTTGTGAGTCAGCAGTTTAGAGACTAATAATTAAATATTGACACGGCAATTCCAAACATACTTTTTTTTTACATGGAATCTATATTTCAAGCTAAATCAAAATATTATGTCTACGTTTCTGTATTTAAAGGATTCAGAAAATGTTTTGAACGGATGTAGAGAAGTTAAAATTATGGCAGATTTCTGGGATGTTATAGTTAGTAATCTCAAACTAAGAACCACTTCTTGGGATAGGAGTATATTTTTAAACTGATAGATAAGAAAAACAGAGGTGAAGGTCAGTCATATTATGAAGCCAAGATAAAATAACACAGTCATATGGATGATGAAGTCAAAGAAAAAAAAGCTAGCTATTCAGAGCTATTAACGAAGTGGTTTTTTTTTAAATAAAGTAAACGTCAAAAGTGTACATAGAAACATACACACACCCAAAAAAGTGGAACAAGCTTTTATTTTTTAAAATTATTTTCGGTAGGCATATACTGCTATTTACAAAGTTTCATTAAATAAGATGAAAAATTGTATGAATGCACTTTGGATTCTGTGGAAATTGATAGAAAAAAAAGTTTAAACAACTGAGTTTTTATACATCCTCCATATAGTAAAAATGTCAATTAATAAAATATTTTTTTATATTCATTTTTGCATACACAAAGTTTTACATTTCTACTACAGAATTTGCAGAGATAGGCCTATTTTTAAATTTAGAGGGACTAATCTCTAATTCAAATGAAAATACTTATTTTAGAAATGAAAGTTTATTCAATACAGAAAAACCATCACCTGTAAGTATTTGTCTAGTAGTACATCATCCAAACTTCAAGACTTCAGAGAATTAAAGGAGTACCGAAAAAGAAAATAAAATTATTTACTCGCACTTGTGTGCTTTATAATAAAACGATATATTTCAGTAACAAGGAATGTTTCGAAATACTGATGATTTATATTGTCTGCAATCATAATGTCTATCTTGTAGATGAATGCAAGTGTAGTTTTCCCGATTTTCCATCGACTTTTTAAGAAGTGTGTTTACAAAGTTGTTTGGCAATCACAAACTACAGACTCTTATTTTACCGGAGAAGAACGGGAAAGATGTGGCATTATAAATGTGACTCAGAAATCGATGCATTGTCTTATTTTTCAAATTCAGAACTCATGAAATAATTGGATGTAATAACTGGCATCTGTACAGTATTTGTGAAGTCCATGAACTGATACAATAATTACATGGATAATTACGAGATCGACGCCAAGAATTTTCACAATTGAACTTCACTTAAGGTAAAATCAAATCCTTCTTCTGAGAGAAATGCAATTTGGACAAACAAATGTTTCTTTAATAGAGACATTAATCTTGAAAGCTATCACTTTTAGAGTGGTAAAAATTCCAGTCTTTGAATAAGAAGATCTTCATCAGTGGTTCTATAGATATGTAGTGTGATATTTTCATCAACTTTTAGATTGGTCCAATTTGTACAATAGAAAGCTGAATGGTAGCCAATGTATTCAATTAATTTTGATTAACATAATTTCTGAACTAAGAAATAAATTGACTTTTGCAGTGCAAGCTCTATAGATATTTGTCTATGAATTCAAAAAACTTATCGTCATGTCACAAACTATGAAGGATGAATCATATATGTTCAAATATCATTGAAATGCTCACAACTTCGTATAAGGATCAAAATTGTTCATTTTCAATAAGTTATCAAGCAATACAATTAATGTACTATCTGATTATTTTGTGAAAATTAATGGATATTAATAATATATTATTTTTTGTCTCTGCTCTTTTAAAAATCTTTCGTAATGTATATATTATCCTTGAAAATTTCAAATAATCTTTCGTTATGTATATATTATCCTTGAAAATTTAAAATAATCTTTCGTAATGCATATATTATCCTTGAAAATTTCAAATAATCTTTCGTAATGTATATATTATTCATGAAAAATTCAAAGGAAGTCTTGCTCAAATTCCAGTAAATGTTATTGAATAGTCCATAATTTTCATTTTAAAAATCTCAGCAAATTTTACAAACAGTTAAAAAAACGATCAGACATATTGTGTTTTTTCAATGGGTTTACGATGAAATGTAAAAGAAAAATTAGCTACTGACAATTTTTCTCTATGGGGAACATTAATATTAATAAAATTTAATATTTTAAACCTGTTTTTAAAAAAATTTCTCTTTTACAGATGCTAAAATATTTCCTTACATATAGGTATCTTATTTTATGAAACTTTGTTGTTGGAAATACAAGTTTGATTCCAATAGTTAAGGAAATAAATGATTGTCCCATTTTATGGGACGCTTTGTATATTGGCATACATAATATGTGCTACGGTAAATATGATTAATCATTTATTATTAAAAATAACGAAAAATGATTCATTGATTTATTCGTTAACATATATATGTTTGCATGTATGTGCAGTCCACGAATAAAGATGTAAAATTAATAACAGTTATATAATATGCATGCATTACCTATCAATACAATAAAACTGATGAAAACCATGCAACAGATTAATTTTCAATTATTATTGTAATCATGTTAATATCTCTTGTTTAAATAATTTATCAATTTCATGCGCTGAGCGAATTTTTCACAAAAAAAAAGATTTTTTTCTAAACTTCTATTTTGGATTCACATTTAAATTAAATTGCTTATGTGATTGTTAAGAAAATAACATAATTTTTTAAAGATATTCAACAATTATAGTAAAACTGTGCATTTAAAATTTAATCATTGTTCTTTCAGATATCGAAAATTTATCGACGGCAGTGCCAGTGCGATTGAAATGTCTGATGAGAATCGAAAGTCATATCTTTATCTTGTGGCTTAACAATGCGATAAGTATTATCAAACTTTTTTTTCGATTATATGAAAAGGTGTCAGGCTCTTATCGCAAATAAAAGGTCTCTTATTGCATATCTATTTGAGAATAGACGCAGTTTCATTATTACCAAAATAAATTTCTGATATCAAAAGCAAATCGTCAGTGAATGATATCCAACTGTTTCAAAAGCAGATACTGCTATTCTAAGTAGGTGCGTTTTCCAAACTATTTTCATTAGAGCAGTACAGAACAATGAATACGTTTGATTTGAAAGAACTAATTCAAAGCGAGGATCATGTTTTAGTTTTAAAAACTGAAAATTTCAGCTCTGGAGACATTAAACCGCAAGAAGAAACATTTATTCCCAAATTTTTTAATGATTTATATGCATTCAGTGTGAGTGTTTTTCCCAATGGAAGTTGCCCAATTTATGCTGGCTATGTTTCTCTGGTAATCAAATCATCTATGACTTCTGATCAAGATTTGACTGCTATGGGTTCTTCTAACTCTATGTGTTGTACTGCAAGCATCATAGATATCAGTGGCGAAAGAAGATATAGCCAGTCTTTTGGAATTGATACCATAATTTTTACAGATTGTTACATTCCAGGATTAGAGAGATTCGTTAAACGTTCCACTCTACTTTCACAAAAGGAAGAATTTTTACCTGATGATGTTCTTACAATGCGA
The DNA here is from genome assembly GCA_026543865.1 of Argiope aurantia. Lineage (NCBI taxonomy): Eukaryota > Metazoa > Arthropoda > Arachnida > Araneae > Araneidae > Argiope > Argiope aurantia. Next base: position 207,606 of record JAPMOR010085492.1, on the reverse strand, counting down.
TTCGAATTTTCTCTCAAAAGTAATCAAGAATTGGCCTCGTTGTCAAAGATAGCCGAGTTCTTACCATCATTACTTGTAGAAACTCTTAATTTCAAAGGAAGTGGAATCGACAACAATTCTGTTTGTGATTTCACTGAGATATTTAAAGATTTCGAAGAGAAAAATGACGATGAATGCAGTGGATTTTCATGCGATAAGTCATTGGATAGTTACACATTCCCCAATGAATTCGAATCGATTCAAGCATATAGTAGTAGAATGCACCAAGTTGTCGATGCATTCCAAACCTTCGATCTTGAATTTTACAAAGAAAATGAAGGTACCCAGGCGACTGGTACTGAAATACATGCAGAAAATGAAAATGAAAAATCAAATAATGCAATTCTTCAAGAGTATGTCTCAGCTTACACTTCTGGTTTACGATTACCAAAAGAAAACGCAGATAAAGCAATGTCTGATATTGGAATACTCAAAGAAGCTGAAGAAATCCCAACATCTGGGAATGTAATGCAAAAAGAAATTGAAGAAAAACAAATTTGCAAATATGAAGAAACTGAGAAGGGAGAGGAATCAATTAAAATACATAGTGAAAATTTCAGTGAACAGGTGGCATCTACTAAGAACTCTGCAGTTGGAGAGCAATGTAATGAAACGATACAGAATGAACTGTCGAAAAGCATCGATGAGAAGTTTAGACTGTTGAAGAAAACTGGTGATGATACATCTAAAAATGTTATCATCGTAGTTAATGGCCACCGAATGTTTCAGAAGTCCAATCAATCACATAAAAATATGATTGATTTCAGTTTAACAACAGATGAAGAGCTGTATAAAATGTTTTATTCAATTGCATCTCTTGAAGATGAATCTTCTAAATTCATTTACAGAATGCATGGAGTTGTGCCTTTCTTTATAAATTTGATGGACAGAGACGAAAATGCTGCCTTCCATGTCGCGAAGAATGATAAGAGTGATCTTCAAATCGATACTGAAGATCCCAGCAGTCCTTCCGATGCCACTTGCAGTACTAAAACGATTCGGAATAATAATGAAATTGCAGACAACCAAGAATCGGAGAATCTGAAACATGTCAGTGACGAAAATATGTGCATGTCTGTTGGCAAGTTTGGACTCGATTCTGCAAAAGAACATGTTCAGTCCAAGAATTTAGCAGATGGAAATAATACAACACTTGCCTCAGAAGAAAATACTGGAGAAAAGGTGGAAAAGAAGGATAGAAAAGATGAATCATCAACTGAAGATGAAAATGACAAAGAACATAAATTCAACTTTTTGATTCAAACTGCTGATAATGAGACTATTCTCGTTCCTTTTGAAGAAAACAAAGAAACGATCGGTTTCAAACTTCTGAAAGCTTCGACAGTCTTTGAAAACATGCTAAGGCATCCGATGAAAGAGAGGTCTGAAAGAAGAGTTGAGTTGAGCGATGCTACTTCTAGAACTGTAAATAATCTCTTGTCTTACATAGACAGTGGTAAATTCTCAGATATTCCACTTCCGGACGCTTATGATCTTTATGAAGCAGCTGATAAATATGCGGTGAAGAATCTGATGAAAGAATGCTCTGATTTTATGGCATATTTCCCGATTAGGGAGAATGTTTGGAGTATGGTTAAGCTTGCACAGCTACATTGTGATGATTATCTTCTGGAATTGGCAGAACGCGTGCAGACATTAGTTCTTAGATTGGAAGAAATATCATTGAAAAAGAGAAACGAATTTGTAGGAATGATTGCTGGTCAATTAAATATCCCTGAAATTTTATTAGAGTCAAAACAGACGGAATCTAACTTTTTTGCTCAAGATTTTAACTTCTATCAATGACACATTCAAAAATTAGCTATGGATCACTTAAAAAATATGCAATTTGGAGTTCATTGATTTTATAGATAATGGAACATGAGAATGAAATCCAAAAATAACATCAATTTTTGTGATATAGGTCACATAATTTCAATACGGAGAATGTGAATTAAATAGGATAAAGCCTAAATTTTGCTTCTCAAATCAGCTGTCGATTTCCTTCTTTCAAGCAATTTGTTAATAATTGATCAGTTTTGTTTGTACTTCAAAATTGCTGTTTGATGATAATAACTTGAAAGAATAAGTTTTATTTTTCTGTTAATAAATCTGTATAGCTTATTTGTCTTTGATTTTTTTTCCTTTTTCAGAAAATTAAAGTTTTTCAGATTTCCAGCTGTATGTTTTGATGTTCAAATATAATTGTTTTTGTATCATTTTGATAATAAGTATAATTAATTTAATCATTCGATAAAATCCATTACACATTGATATTGAAGATAAAATGATCTGACAGGAAGACAATGGTTAGATAAAATGACGTCAACTGGAAGTTTACTGAGTTCGTAATTTTAATAATGGATGAAAATATATTAGAATCATAATATTTAAATTAGATTAGATAATTTGTATTATTTTACAGATTTTAATTTCGTGAGAGTTATTTTTACCGAAACCTTTTTACTCGAATGTCAACGATTCTGATTGTAACTGGATTCTTTACTCATATTAGTCAAGCAATTGAAAATGAAACCCGAGATTCATAAATGTTATACCATTTTGGTGATAACCGAAAGAGTTCTCTTCCTCAAAAACACTTGAAATCTCGACCACTGGTTCCCTCCCATAATGGCTCTTTTCAAATCACGCGAGATTAAACAAAAGTTGCTGTTATATCGATAATTAAATATGGTGATTTTTGTACAATGTGCAGAAACAGAGACAACAGAGGAAGATTTTATTTTACAAGTAAGTATCAGTTTTTAGCATGAATTATTATTTATTTGTCTTTTTTAGAAAATATTTTCATTTTTTTTAAATGTTGTACTTCTATAAAAGCTGTAACGAGCTGCGTTATTTTTTTTTCATGTATGCATATTTAAATTTTCAAATATTTTCATCTTAATTACGTTTTGAAATTAAATTGTCATTTTCATTTATGGCTCTCATAAGAATTATTTTAAATTGCTATTAATAGTATTGAGTGTCTTTTCAATTTAGCATTGAATATTTTAGCGCAAATTAAAAGGAAAGTAATTATTCGCAAATCTGGGCGCTTCTGAATATATATTGGCATTAAAATGCATATAAGAGGTTTAAATTTTCATTCAAAGACAGAATAGTTTTGTTCGAAATTCTAAAATGCAGTTCTATCAAAGTACACTACAGCATAGCGGGCAAAGATATATATGTATATATGTAATATAATATATATTTAAAATCTAATTTAAACTTAATTAATTTCCCAATTTTTAGCTCAATTCAGCACATATTAACCTCATTCTAAAATCGGATTCCACCTTTTCTATTTAATCAATGCAACAAACGCTTTGTGAAAATGCTTTCGTTAGCGGTACTTGATTGTTCGAGATCCTTCTCTGCCTTGTCTCAGGAACTATAAAAGGCCATGAGATCGAGTTGGAGGCATTCATTTAAGTTCAGCTCTCATTAGTAAAGTTGAACGAGGTTCTCCTCCTGGGCGTTTTGAACTGCTTATCATTGTTGTGCTGCTTGCGTTCTGCAGTTTGCTAGCAGTGTTATTTATTGTTTGTGTACGTCCTGGCTGTGTTTTGTCTTCTTGACGTTTCATTTGTATTCGTGGCTTTGTATTAATAAACATCATCATTTGTTATTGAGGCACACTGATTGTATCATCATACACTTATTATACGCAAATCCGTTGACTTTACGGATACTAGATAGTTATGCAACAATATGATCAGATACAAATTGAATTAATTAGGCATTGGTTTATAGACTTAGTCAGATAATTAGTGGAATCATCACAATATTCTTTAAATGTGAGGAAAAAAAGAAGACGTTGAATGGAGAGACGTTGAAAAAAATTGATATGATCAGATATCAATCGAATTAGTTAAGAATTTGTTTATGGATTTATTGAGATAGTTATTTTAATGGCAAAATTTTTGTAAGGCCAAAAAATTCTTCATAATATTCTAGAAAAACAGAGGAAACTTCTTGGAAACAATTTTATGTTATCAGAACTAATTAGTTAGGAATTTATTTAGGATTTAGTAAGATGGCAGTTCAAACAGCAAACATTTTGTGGAACTAAAAACTACTTCCTAGTCAGATCACCACAATATTTTTGAAATGTATAGAAGACCTCTTTAGAACAGTTTTATGTGATCGGATATTAATTAAATGAATTAAGAATTTGTTTATGGATTTATTGAGATAGTTATTTCAATGTCAAATTTTTGGTAATGCCGAAAAATTCTTCATAATAACATCTTTATAAATTCTAGAAAAACAGAAGAAACTCCTTGGAAACAATTTTATGTTATCAGAACTAATTAGTTAGGAATTTATTTAGGATTTATTAAGATGGCCGTTGAAACAGTAAATATTTTGCATTGCTGAAAACTTCACTGCTTCTATGTTGCTGACTTCAAAGTCAAATCTTCACAATATTTTTGAAATATCTAAAAAACTCCTGGAAAATAGTTTTATATGATCAGACACTAATTGAAATAATTAGAAATTTTATTTATTAATTTTTAAGAAAATTTTCACCCAATAGTTCAGTAAAATTAATGTTTATTGCCATTTTTTTTTGAATTTTTTAACATCTCAAGTTCTTGAAAAAAGTAATTTCGCATTACTAGTTCTTCATATTTTGCTCATATAAATTTAGCCCTCTGAATTTTATTTTTTATTCTTAAAATGCATTAAAGTAATTCGAATCAATTGATTTCAAAAGCATTTGGAAAACGACGAAATGGATTTAAAACGTCATAGACTTTTTTATTTGTTCGGATCATTCTACACAATTATGATGAAAATAGATTGTGTTGTTGAAATTGATCTTACAAACTCACTTTCCAAAATCGATTTATTTGATTACTAGCTTTTAGCGAATTATTTTCGAATATTATTGTATTTTAAAGACTATTATAACATCCCTTTTCTGTTTCATTATAGATTTTAAGATGATGGTGCTTTGTAGAAGCATGTTTTCTGTAAACTGCGTGCAAAAATCGTCCAGTCTTCAATATGACGCATAATATGCAAAACGCAGTGTTCGCATGACAAATCATTGGACATATAGCTACCAAATCTGGCAGTTAGTTGATTAATTACAGCAGTTAGATTAATAAAGGATTTTCAAAAGTTTATTTTTAATTTTCATTGATTAAAATTTAGGGAAACTTTTCAGCTTTTTTTCCTCAATATGGTAATACATATTTTTTTTATTTAAAAATACTTGAATAGAAAACATCATAAATCCTCTTGTCATCGGCATTTTGATTTTTAATTAAAGTAAAAATATCAACTTCTTCAAATTATTTTTAAAAAAGACTACAAAAAACATTAATTTTTCTGTAAATTATTAATAATTTTTAAAGGATGATAAGAAAACTTAAACATTGCGGGTAGCAATTTTTTGACACACAATTGAAATGATTTAAAATATCAAAATACTATCTTTTGAAAGGAAACAGTTGAAACATGAGCCAAAATGCAGAAACATGTATTTCAAACGATACAGCTCTTGTGCTTGCCAAAATTAATTGTTTTTTTTAATGTATGATTTCATACAATATAATAAAGCAAAAAATACTTAAATACATAATGACACTCATCAAATAGTTAAAAGAAATGCATTAATACGATATCAAAAAGTAAATTGCGTATAGTAAACAAATAATTTATGAGAAAATGTAACTGACAATGAATTCTTTAAGCTGGTCGTTAAATCGTAATGCCAATAGTTACTATTACAATTATATGGACAACTCCTCGTATATTATTAAACGATATATGAAACAACATTTCCCAAGTCTTAAAAAAAAACATTAAGTCATTACCCAAGCCTTAAAAAAATAATGGAAGACATTATTCGTCTTAAAAAAAAGAAAGCAAGTAGAGCATTATCTAAGCCTTAAAAAAGAAAGTCAGAAAGACATTACTCAAGCTTTAAAAAAAGAAAGCCAGAAGGACATTATATAAGCCTGAAAAAAAAAAAAAAAAAAGGAAGTTAGAAAGAAATTACAAAGCCTATTATAGCATACATGGTCCGATTTCCATTCTTTCCACGAATCTGACCCGTGATGTTGATTTTTGATTCGTTTTTTCCTCTTAACCCTTTATCTACTGACGGCACTTATAAGTACCAATCACTTTAAAACTTTATAGCACAACAACCATTACTTATATTCTGATGGTACGTTTTAGAAACAGTCTTTTAACACTACTTTTTCATAATAGATGGCAGTAGTTGTTCTAACCTGATGAATTTTGCGATGAAGAAAGCTATTTTTGATTGGACATTTTCTTTTGCTGCCATTTTGTAGGATTGCCGCTCTTATCCTTTCTTTGCTATAAATATATAATATCAAACCAAATTTAAGTGTTGTATTTTTTTATTCATTCGGTATTGTCTTAGAATATTATTTGTCCATTCATTATAAGATAACAGATTATGTAATGTGATTATGTAATGGTCGAATTATTCGGTGGTACTTATAAGTACCGCCAGTACACGTAGTGTTGGAGAAAAACTTGTTTTCATTTTGTCAATGTAATTATCTATAGTATTTCTGTTTGTTATAATGAATTATGAAAGTGTAGTGTAGCAATATGTTTTAGTATTTTTTATAGATTTCAATTATAGATTTTTTAAAAATTATTTATTTTTTACTAACACTGAGCATTTGAAAATGTTAGCATTGAATGCGAATTTGCTTTTGCATTCCGAATAAAAAAATAAGCCAGATTTTATTTGCAAAATCCAAAGGAAACTCAAAGATGGTACCAAAATTGACGTTACCGCACCCATTGTTGTAAACAATGGACATATGGGGGAAATTGATAAAGCTCACTTACGTGCTATTTATGATAGGAACAGGAAATCGAAAAAATGGTTGCACAGGCTTTTTTTTTTTTTTTTGCTATGCTAGAAATGGCATATGTAAATTCATATATTGCATATGTGGAAGTGTATTGTGAGAAAATGTCGTCCCTCAAATATAAGCGCTGCGTTACCAAAGGATTACTAAAAAAATTAAAACCACAACCAAACGAAAAGGGGGACATAAATCTAATAGAGATAAACAACTTTTTGTGCTAAACAGAGAAGAAAAGGAAATTTGTCTGTTTCTATTGATGTTCGTTTAGAAAATAGGCCAACATTCGTGTCGAATCGAAGACGTTGTGAATTCTGTGCAATCAAAAATATTCAATCAAAACCACATTCAAAATGCTCAACTTGTAATATATTTTTGTGCGTAAATGAAAAAAAAAATGTTTTTATGATTATCATCAAATGTTAATTTCTACCTTTATTATGTACTAGCCGCCTTTGGCGACCAGCTGGTTCGCCAATCTTAATATTCGTTTAAATTTTAATAATTAAATATTTTACGCAATTCCAACTTTAATACATTCTTCATCAAAATATTTTAAAACTTCAAATTTTGATAGTCATATAATTCAATCATAATATTATAAAGGCTTTCAGTCATAACGTAATATGTATCTCTCTAATTTTCTGTTACCTCTCGTAGAATTTATGCTTTAAATTAAAGTGGAACGAATCAATCTGCAATTAATATAATAATATTTTTTACTGAAACAAAGCATTTTTTATAATATGATTACTGATAACAGAGTCACTGAGCGTTTAAACTTTATGGGCACTAAAGAATATCTTTCTTAATTTATGTAATATCTCAAGAATTTGTCAACAAAATTTTCTCAGATTCATCATGAGCAGATCGATTAATTAACAATGTTTAATTTTAAATGCATCAAACACTAAGAAAATAAAATGAATCGTTTAAAATAATCGGTCGAAAACAGATTTTAAAAAACTACTTAAAAAACGATGTACTTAAAACTATAAGCATATACAAAAAATATATAACTAACATAAATACAATTTAATTACAAAAGCATGCAACTAACCTAAAAATAATTTAAATCAAGAATCATTCGTTGATAATATTGTCAACAATCAGAACACAATACGCATGCGTGAATTTTCAACGTCAGTTACGGTAACGCAAATGAGAGAATTTTTCTACTCCAGTTGGGGTAACGCTATGCAGATTAGACATTTTTAATTTCTTTTATTCGGTGTTATTTTAATTCAAAAGTACTTCAGAATGAATCTGAAAGATCGATTAATTAACAATATTTAATTTTAAATGCATAAAACATTAAGAAAATAAACAGAATCCTTTGAAATAATCGGCCGAAAAATGTTAACCCTAGCCTCATTACTGTTGGGAAAAAAAACTGAAGCCTTACTCATTTGGCGGTGGGGAAAATGGAAGATTTTTTCTGGTAGGAAAGTTAGTTTTTAATTAATAATTAAAATTCTAATTTAAAATTTTAAAAAAGGATCCCAGGTGCACATTCCCGACCTGTAAGGTATACATGTACCAAATTTGGTAGCTGTAGGTCAAATGACCTGGCCTGTAGAGCGCCAACACACACACACTCACACACACATTGAGCTTTATTTATAAGTATAAATAAAATAAAATTATGTCAATTTGCTAATTTCTTTGTTTTCTTATGTGTGATTTTTTGGCTATTTAGCATTTTTAAGAGGTTAAATCTCATTAGAAATATCATCCGTAATTTTTTTCTATTATGAGGAAATTTATACATGGTGTACTGACGGTACTTTTAAGTACTACTTTAATTAATAAGTTCTAAGAAATTAAATTTCGTACGGGGAGATTTTTTTTCTTGCATATTCTTTAATTATCAATATGGCGGCTAAAAATAATATATTTATGAAGAAATTTGCAGTAGTTCATAATGCAGTAGATAAAGGGTTAAAAGTATGATGCAAAATTTCAAGTTTGGTTCAAAACCACAAAGCTATATCAAGAGTCTGATTCGTTGATACATTAACCAAGTCTTAAAGAAGGAAAACATTATTAAAGCCTTAAAAAAAGAGAAAGCAAGGAGGACATTATCTAAGCCTTAAAAAAGAAGGCCAGAAAGACATTACCCAAGTTTTAAAAAAAGAAAGCCAGAAAGATATTATCTAAGCATGAAAAAAGAAGTTAGAAAGCAATTACAAAGCCCATTCTAGCATACATGGTCCGATGTTTATTCTTTCCACGAGTCTGAAAAGCAATGTTCACTTTCGATTCGATTTTTTCCACTTAATAGTATGATACAAAATTTCAAGTTTGGTTCAAAATTTCAAAACTGTATCAAGAGTCAGATTCATCGAAGTTCAATAAGAGGTTAAATAAACTATCACAAACATTTTTGTAAATTTCATATTATTTGTGAATTGAAGGAGATTTGTTGAGTAGTTTAGAATTTTATATTACGTAATTTTTTATTTACGTAAATGTGAGCTTAATGGATGTATTTAATTTTAATTAATAAAAATATTAAAGTATATAAATAAGAAAAGTATAAAGATGATTTTTTTCAATACAGCTATTCGTTTATAAAATGAAAATTAATAAAGTGTAAATAAAAATAAAAAGATAATTAAATTGTAAAACTTCCTTTCTATAATGTAACAACGTTTCAGTCACGCAAAATTACAATTTTGATATTTGTAAGATTTTTTTTAAACATGAGTTGTTGTTTTTTTAATTTAGTGACCCAAATTCAAATTTACAAATACTGTATCATTAATTATATCACATTGCTTATTTTTATATAATAACTTATTATCTAACAGATTATTCTTATGCCTTACCCTTTAAAGTCTGCCGAGAGATTCACCGAAACAAAAACGGAAATATATTTTTTATTTTCAATTATACGAAATATAACAAGAGAGTATTATAATCATCAAAACAAATTAAAACTCGAAATCTCGGGGAATCTTTATATTTCATATCTCCCTAAGTCCTAAAAACCTATTTTCATTTACTTTTTACAACAGCAACAACAAAATAAAACTCTATACAATTCCAAATGCTTTCAGGTTTTTAATAAACTTTGAATAAAGATATCTTTATAAAAATATGATCAAAATATTTATTCATAGAATATTTATAATACAAAATCATATTAATATCACAAATTTCGAAAAATCAAATCAGACAATTGGAAAAAAAACACACTCATTTTTGGGGGGAATATTATTTTGAAGTAGTTCTGAAAGAAAAAAGCGCCTAACTATAAGAAAACCTACCTAAAAACGAAAATGGGAAGTAAAAATTCAAGATCTAATTGTATTTGAATAAGATGCTTTAGTTTTTAAATTTTCTCATATAAATACGTTTATGGGATATTAAGGTTTAAGTAGTTCATTTTTCACATTCGCATTTTTCATATCTTATTAAGCATTTTATAAAAGTATGTATTTGAACATATATTTATAAAATATTTTCTACATTCGTTTTAAAAAACAACATAATTATATCTTTTTCGCATTCTATATTGCTCGTGCCCGAACGAAAGTAATTTTTTTTATTCGTGTAAGCGAACTTATACGTCTAAGAATTGAAATACATCTGATTCCTGCTTATTCTTGCTATCTTTATTTAAAAATTTGTTTAAGTGGACTACTAATTAAAAAAATCTGTTTTTGTTAAAATATCGAATATTTTTTTATTACTTATTCTGGTTTTCTAAAAACTTTCTTTTACAAAACTCTTTGAATTTCTTGCTCGTCAATCAATTCTAAAACCTTCTGCTCATTTGCGTCTGCATTAAGATGAGTTTAATTCCTCAAAATAGGGGTGAGAGGAAAGATGAAAAGAGGAGATGTTTACAATTATAAAAATGTAAACTTGCATTACTCACAGACTAAATTAAAATAAAATAATACGATCAGAAACGACACGATACTCACATACGCGTGAAAAAAAAAATTGAACAAAAAATATCTAATAGGGAAGAAATCAAGGTCAAAGAATGATGAGAAATTCTGAAAATATGTTTCACTTCTTAGTGAGATAGAATCATCGAAAAGTGGTCATCTCAGGATACTGAAACGAACAGTATTTATAAGCTTCAGTTATTCATTCCTTTAACATGATACGTCATCCAGACGCCATCAGTACAAACTTGAATATGTTCTTAGTCATGGAGACCTTGACATTCATTACGCTAAATCATAAATTCGAGTGTGAAGGATTTTGAATTTGCATCCAGAACAACAAATGTGGATTGCTTCGATCTTAGAAATAAGAGTGAAGGAAAGGAAAAATACATGGGAAATTATTTCTGAGTTCTTCTTTTGAAAACGGTGGAAGCTCTAATATTCTTTAGAGAACCGCTTTCAAAGATTTTTTTTTGAAAATGGGGGACGAGTTTATGAAAATAAACACACGATTTATTATTTTCGTGTTTCATCTTGTATCGACAGTGTCTTATGTATAAATTCTTTTTGTTTGATTATGCATAACAAAAACATTCTTCCCGTGAAAAATAAATAAATAATCAAGTAAACTTTTTGTGAATTTTATTTCCTTGTATATGTTGTATAGAGGAAGTATAATAATTTCCAAAAAAAAAAAAAAAAAATTCGAACTCCAGATTTTGACGAATCTCCACGTTTTAGACCTCCATGAGTTCGAAAAACACATTTTTAGAAAATGTCCATCTGTTCTTCTGTTGCACAGATAACTACAAAGCACTTTGATCTAGATGGATAAAAATTGGTCTTCAGTATTTATACCAAATTTGCAGATTTCTATCAAATTTCGAGTAACATCCGCTCACAGGAAACCTTCCGTCCGTCTGTTTGAATATAAATTAACGAGATAATTACAAAACGAAGCGAGCTAGATAGATAAGACAGATTTAATATCGATAGTGATTAATTAATTACTAGATTATTAGACACAGATTTACCATCTACAGCTGTCAAATTTTGAGTCTAAACCAGCAACGGGTTAATCATCTGTCTGTATTTTCAGGAACATGTAAACATGATAATTCAAAAATGCAATGACGTAAATATATGAAATTTGGTACAGAATTTTGTGACTACAAACGCAGTTTTGTATCAAATTTTTGTTTCAATCGGATGAGAAAAACGTGTCTAAAACACAAAACCAGATTTTGGATACTATTAACCGTATGCCAGGGGTTAATCGCCAAAAACCTCGCCAAGAGTGATACGAAAGATTCAGTCATAATGTTAAATTCATATCAAAAGTTAATATTTCGTAACTATTGTATGCCAATGCCATGTAAGGAGGTCTCAGGGATAACACCTTTGTGTGAGAGTATGCGAGAAAATTTTGAGGAGACCACCTTCGCTGATATAGAATTAGTTATTTCATTTTTTTAAGCATTGTTTTTAACATATTAGCATTATCTAATATTACACGCTTATAAATTACTAGGGGGCTGTTAGATTAATTCATTTATGTTGCAACTGAAGTATCTTACAAGTATTAAAAAAAGATCCATAATATTAAGAATTTTGTTAATTTCGAAGCAAATTCAGAGTGGTTAATATCATATTTGTAATTAAAGTTCACTTAAATATTTCCATGCTACGTTATTTATTATGTTTCTATATATATATATATATATATAATAAAATCTGGAATAAAATATTACAATATATTTTCTGGAATTAGATCTCAGTACAATTAAATCTCAAGGACTCCATAAAAATACGACATACGTATACGACAATACATACGTATACGTCAGATACAACACATTCGCTAAGAAAGAATATTTTCCCAACTTTAAATGTGAAAGGATATTGTTTCCTGCTGCCATCTAGTATAGAAACCGAAAGTTAGTAAGCATGCAATTTAAAAAAATTAGAAATTTCATATCAAAATAATGATTAATTGCGGATCATTTCGGAACTTTTTCGCCATTATATATTAATAAATTTTGTAATTATTGTAATAAATTTTGTAAGTAATATATAAAACTGGGAATTAACGTTATTCCTCCGCATTTATTCCTATATATGAGAACAATTGAAGCTTTAAAAACATGAAATATTAAAACGCAATAATAATATTTTTTTAATGATAAAGTGTAATTGAAGAAAAATATTTATATGAACACAATAACTGACACGAAGTAAACAGTTGTCTTTTAATTTAATTTTAAAAGATAGTATTTGGCTGATTTGGACAAGGATAATTAAAACACTTACCAAAACTATTTGCTTTTAGCTAAATATGTGCCTTATTTAGGAATTGATTACCAGTTTAACTTTCGATTTTTTTTGTAATTGCTTGCTTTAAAAATTATTTCATTTTTATTTATTTTTTAAAGAGTTTAATTTTGCAAACCCTATTAGCCCTATGTATTGCACGTTATCTTCATGATGTTCGCTATTCTGAATGCTTCTCAATATCTTGAAGATATCATAATAATGTTTTTAAGTATTTTATGCTAATAATAATTTGTGCTGATCCAAAATGAGTTTTGTATTGATAATTGCGAAACACTGACTGATGCATTATTTATTTTCTTCAATCAGGTGTAGATTAAAAGGCAGTATATTTTAACTTAATCAACATGTTATTTTAGATTAATTTTTTATTTCAGTAACTCTTTGGGCATACATGTATTTTTCTTATGTATCTTATAGCTTTAAACGAGCAATTATCTATATATATATATAAAAGGATTTGCTTTTTAAATTTATCTGTATATGTGTTTTTCCACACATACTCACACTGAAACAACTGGCAACTACTAAAGTGATAAGCCTTCGGCAGTTTTATGTGAGAACATACGGATGAAAGATCATAGTTACATAGTTCTCAATAACGGGACATTAAGGAATAAAAAATGAAAACAGAGTGAAAGACGCTTTTACTACGAAATCACACACAAACACAGAGTTTTTATAACTAACTATTAGAATAAGTATATTCAAATTCATCTTCGAAGTATGGGAAGTACGACGTAAATGGCACGGGTGTTGCGGGTACTCGGTTCGAGGAGTGTTATTTGCCTTATTTTTTTTTGCTAGAATCTATTTTATATTTAATATTTTATATTTATAAGTTTATCTATAGAAGTGTCTTTCCTGGAAAAACGAGATTTTACGCAAAGAAACATTGTTTTATTATTAAATATTAGAGCTTTTTTCTATCTCTCATGCTGACAATGTCATATAGTGCCATCTCGGATCCGATTTAACCATGGTAAAAACTGAGTGTGAGTTCAAAAATATAAGTAATGATAGATAAGCTATAGAGTGAATACTGTAATATAGCAGATTGTTTCGAATAACATGTTAAACTAAGTGCATTCCTGATTTTTGAGTTAAATGACCAGCTCATTTGTAGGTAAGATTGAAAAATGTGCATATGCAATCAGTATATGATTCATATCTAAATATTTTCTCTCAGAAGACACAAAACACAATTTTACAAAAACAAACAAACAAACAACAACAACAACAAAACAACTGCTGAGTGAAGCTCAGTTTTTCAAATAGTTCACATCTATGTGACATTCATGCCTGCATACAAAGCAAGCAGAGATCTGTATTTAAAAATATTGCCGTAGGAAAGTGAGTAATTATATTCTACAAAGAACTAAGATTTTGTAAATTATGGAATTTGTATTTTTATGTCTTTGGGTTACTAAGTTAATAACACCTTTTTCGTCGACCTACTTGCAGCTCCTCCCACTCCATGCAAGTTCCTATGTAATTGCTATGTCGGAAATTCCACACTGTTTTGAATCTCTGTAGTTATTTGTTAAATCTTTTATGGCAAAAAGAATTATGGATAGGACATAAAATTAAAACTAATCGAAATCTCAAATATCTTTTAAGATGAACATCTGGCCCAAGAACCAAGAAGATTGGTGTACAGTACACTCCCGAGTATCCGGTCGAATGTGGCGGAAGGACTGGCAGTATAATAAAAAAGCCGGACAGGCCGGAGTTCTATGAACTCATTTCTTTGTCCACCAATACCAGAAGACAAAGTTTTTATACCAAAACTCACTATTACAAAACGCATTTTCTCATTTCTTATTGAGTACTAAGCCCTCCATTTATCTCATTGTGAACGCAACCTCAGTCCGGTGAATCATGAAAGTAATTGCCGGTAACGTGTCGAGTTAAAATAGAAGGTTCTGTATTGGTAGTTTATATATGTTTAGATACTGCAATGCATGTTTCAAGTATTTATTAAAGAAAAAGTAAGTTAAAGGCTATAAAAAATGTTCACATTTTAATATAAATTCTATAATGCCCAGCTTAAATTCTGGAAACATAAACAAAACATTACCGAAATTAGTAGGCCTGATTCTGAAGAAAATTGGCTCAAGCTGATTTTATTTTTTCATGATAATTGATTACACAGATATGAAAAGGTAACCCTAAGATAAGAATCAAAACTACTAATTTTTAGGTTTTGAAAAAGTTTTTAAAAGATGACTTTCCTTTCTCATTTAATTACGATAAAAGAAATACTAGGTTGGATAGTACGGAAGCCGGATACTCGCGAACCGGATACTCGAGAGCTTTCTGTGTACTTCTTTCCTTTTATAAGCCATTAAACGAACAAATCTGTTGTCTTTTACAATCTGTCGTAAGATGACTTCCTTCTTTAAGGTCGCAGTACAATGCAGTTATATTACCTAATTTAAATTGTAAAGCAAAATGACGAGTTCAATATAATATATTTAAATAAAAATATACTTTAAAATATATTGGTATTCTAAATTCAATACGTTAATATATTTTCTAATAAAGAACGTAATATTAAAAAAAGAAGTTATCGAAGAATAATTATATAAATTATATTGTTAAATAATAGCAAAAATAATATTATGTTTTAAAAAAGGCACAAAAATGCGCATTAAGGAACATTAAAATGATACTTTCGAAATGGTAATAAAAGAAATGAAAACAAAATAAGATAGGAAAAAAATTATATAAACAAAGAAACAAATATCGAAGACACAAAAATAAAAGTACTAAAATATAATTTTTCTTTTAACTGGGAAAATTAATCTATGATTTTTTAAAATAATTTAAGTCATATTTAAGTCTCTTTCAATAAATATGAGTGACAGTTTATTTTAACGGTTTTGACTCATATAAATGTACAAACTGTACTTTTTAGTACAGGCAATCGTCTCTCTCCGCTTACTTTATAAATCGTCCCGGATTTCCACCAGAATTGCATATGAAGAAATGTACACCAGGGTGGTTGTGGTCCCATCGAAACTTTCTTGCATATTTTCTAATAAACTTGTCGTGCCAGAGAACGCATTACATGGCTTTAACGTATAACAGTTACGAAATATTAACTTTTGGTATGAATTTAGCATTTTTCCTGAATCTATCGTGCCATCCTTGGCGAGTTATTTGGCGATTAATCCCAGGCGTTGGTAATAGAATCCGAAAATCGAATTTGTGTTCTAGACGCGTTTTTCGTAACAGATTGACACAAAACAGCACTTGTACTCACCAAATCACAGACCAAATTTTATATATTTAAGTCGTTTCATTTTTGAGTTTTTGCATTTACATATTTCTGAAAGTACAGGTATACAGTTAATACCATGTTTCATTTATCTGAAAATTTCACAGATGTCTCTATACTATAGATGTACAATATGTGTACTGAATTTGATCTATCTAGTTTTCATCATCGTTTTGTAATTATCGGGTTTAACTTATATTCGAACATCCGGGCAGACGGATTTTCTCTGAACAAATTTCCCCCAAAATCTCATAGACATCTGCATGTTTGGTGTAAAGACCGTATACAAATTTCAACCGTATAGCTCAAAGCATTTTTGAGTTATCATTGTCAAAGTCAGACGGACATTTTTCCGAAAGTGTGTTCTTCGAACTCATGAAAGTTTGAAATATGGACATTAGTCAAAATCTCGAGTTCTAATGTTTTGACGATTTCTGTAATTTCTCTACACTACGTATGTAAGAAAGTAAAAATGATTAAGGGATTTTCGCTTGAATATTAAATTATCATGTGTAACTGAATGCATTTAGAGAAATGTTGCAAGAAGTTTTAATAATTTAAATAATTAAAAACAAAACTATTTTGAACGACGATTATACCTTTCAAGGGAAAAAAAAAATTAAAGAAAAAATAATCGCTTCGTCTATCTCTTCCTCTCAAAAAAAAAAAAGTAACGCTGATTTTAGCGGAAAAGCAAAATCGCACAATGAGCACCGTAAAATGACAGTTGATGTAAATTCTTTTAGTCAAAATTTCTTTCTTTCATTAGATAAATATGAGATTGATACCAATTCTTTTTATGTCTCTAGTTAAAAAAATATTATTGATTTGATAATATTGTTTTTTTATCACTTTTATGCTTTAAAAACCTTCTTAATACATTGTTTTTGAAATTATTTGTTTGTTAGATATTTTCTCTTCGTATTTTCGTTAGTGTTAATTTCCCCTTGAGTTTTTGTCTCTTTTAATTCATTTATTTTCTTCGTTTTTCTTTTCTTTTATACGAAACCCTCAGGGGCACCTCGAAATGAGGATGAGATGCGTCCGGCATGGTGGTTGGATCTCGCCACCCTGGAGGTACACAAATAGGTGGGGGATCTGACTCCTCCCATCGATGACGGGACGTACTTCCTTCAGGAAGGATTGTACCGTGGCCGGTGATGGCCCTTAGGACTCAACCACAGTTCCCGCCAGTGTTGCTGTTGCGTGGGTCCAGTCATTCAGTTTTCTTTATCCGTATGCCTTCGGGCGGGTGGGAGAGTCAGTGATATGACTTTTCTTTTATACGAAATGTATAGAGAAAGTATTGTAATAGTTAAAAAAAAAACAGCCTTTCTAATTGCAGATTTTAAAGAAACTCCAAGTTTTAGACCTTCCCTGAGTCTGAAAAATACTTTTGTGACATTCTGACACAATAATGCAAAATTGTTATGAACCAAACGGGTGAAATTTGGCAATTGATCTCTGAAACAAATTTGTAGATTTTTCTCAAATTTTGGGTGAAAACCAAGTCTGAGGAAGTCTGCCCGGATGTCCGTATATATGTTAACAAAATAATTACAAAACGAAGAGATCTAGATGAATAAAATGTGGTATGCCGATTTAACTCTAAAACGTAGATTCCTATCAAATTTCGAACCAATTCCGACAAGGGGATGTAGATCGTCTGTACTTTCGCAGGCACGTAAAGGCGATAATTTGAAAGCGCAATAAAATATACAATATTTGGGACTTCAATTGTAATTCTGTGTCAAAATTTAGTTTTAACTGGTCAGAAAAAGGCATCTAAAACACACATTCAGTTTTCTAAAACTTGTATATTAACCGTATCTTGGCGATTAATCCCAAAAACACTCGCCAAAGGTGGTATTCTTATAGGCTCTTTTGTAACTATAGCTCGTCAGTTTCGTGCAGTTGGTAATAAAAATGTACATTTATTAGAGAGTTTGCAAGAAAGTTTCGGGGAGACAACTCCCGCTGCTTAAAGAAAATATAAGAGAAGAAAATTTTCAGTGAAAAAAGTATCAGTGTATAATATTTATTGTCGGGTTAGCAATGCAATGGATATCGAATAAATTTTATGGCTTCTCATAAGTCTGGAAGTACGTGGCGACCACCTCTAACGCTTGTGCGGAAAATCGCTCTAATGAGACAAATTGCTTAGAGAAGTAACATTACAAATTTGTAACATTGTAAGACTGAACTCATACCAAAACCGGAGGCATTTAAACCTTTTTTTTTTATAAACGTCATACATTTTTTTAGCGAATTTTATCAATTTATACCTGGAAAGGGTGGAAAGGAAATCATGACTCATCATTGTGATAGACGAAGTGGCAGTAGTGATTCTTTCCTCTACGTATCCCTTCTTTAAGTATGTGGATTCTTTGAAGGTATTTCTTTAAGAAATTAGAAATTAATAAAGAGAGAATATTTTTATTAATGACTGTCTAATTAATAAAACAGAAATAAATTATCGAGTAATGAAATATTTTAAAATAAAATGAACAAAATTTTGTTTAGTTAATAATTTTTAAATTTATACTATCAATTTTGGAAGTGCAATTAATCGATAAATAATGACAAAAAAAAAAGCTTCGAAAAAATAATTTCTAATCAACAATTATAATTATTATCATATAAAAAGAAGTTTGAAATTTAATTTGTGTTTAGCAATTTCTTTCCCGATTTCTTAGGAATGTTATGAGAATTAATTGATAGATTATAAAAATAATACCAAAAAAAAGTCAGGAATAGGCTTAAATGGAGGAGTGGACTTCAAACAGCACTGATATATATTAGAAACAAACGGCAGAAGTTAGTTGAGTCCGTAATACTCTGAAAATAATTTTTTATCTCAAAATTTTTCAGTAAATGACTAACATTATTAAAAATAAAATAAAAATAATTAAAGAAAAAATTCTGTCTAAAATTACATTGGTCAGTTTCATTTCCGAAAAGTGTAAAAAGGAAACATAATTCTAATTGTAATCAGTACAGTTGGAAGT
Organism: Argiope aurantia; assembly: GCA_026543865.1. Classification (NCBI taxonomy): domain Eukaryota; kingdom Metazoa; phylum Arthropoda; class Arachnida; order Araneae; family Araneidae; genus Argiope; species Argiope aurantia. Next base: position 188,168 of record JAPMOR010085492.1, on the reverse strand, counting down.
GTAAAACATAATAGAGCATTTGGGTGGATCCTAGCACAGCCCACCTCTTGGCTTCTTTTTGAATTCTCGCCAAACGAGTGGCGATAATGTCACCAATTTAGCAACCTAGACAGTTTTTTTTCTTATTTTTTCTTATATTTATTTTATATATTTATTTTATTATTTTTATTTATTTTTTATTTTATTTTATTATTAAATAATCAACCTAGATGGAATTTTGAAAATTTATTTTTTTATTATAGTTATTTTATTTATTTATTTATTATTTTTATTTTATTATTATTTTTTTATTTTATTATTATTTTTTTATTTTATAATTATTTATTTATTATATTTATTTTGTATTATATTATTATTTCTGGCCTTCAAGTATCGTTTTTTAATTGAAAAATAATAACAAATATTCAATTAATAGTCAACTTGGCGAGATTTCAAAGGGGGTGGGCCCATCTAGGATTTTACCGAGCATTTTATATTAATGAATCAAAAAACGAATCATGAAGAGTTAAAACGAAATCTACGCTGAAATTCCCGCTAAATGTTTGTTTACGTGAATGGTTTTACCTCCATTTAAAGAGGATAACTCTCGTTTGAGTTTCTTATTTTTTCTAAGAGATGGCGCCCGGAAATTCCCGGTATTTTGGTTAGATAAGAGGCCCGGGCCTAGACGTTAGTTCTAAGAACTACACGTGGGCGGGTGAGATGCAGAGACCTGCGTCTCAGTGCTCTAGTACCACACGCGTGAGCGCATGAAAGAAGAGCCACGTAAGTCAATGTCCTAGTATTTCTTCTGAATCCCGCATAGAGTTGCGAAATATGATGTAGCACTTGGATCACTGATCACTTCTTTTTTTATGAAAGAAACCGGTGTTTTGTTAATCTTTCTTTTGCCTTTAAGGATGTAATTTAGAATTATATGACCACTAGGAAGGTTCACAAGTAAATGCGATTTTTACTATATTAATTCGGGGAGAAATGAATTAGGATCGGAATTAGAATCTGCAAATTCGCAGTATGCGAAAGGAAGTAACCAGGCTCCCGGATTTGGCTTAAAGTTGAAGTAAGTGCTCAATGTTTTGTTGTTTTCTCACATTTAAGCATCAAAAATAAATAAAAGCAAAAATAAATTAAAAATAAAAATTATAAATTATTTATAAATTTCACTTATATAAATAAATTTGAAATTCAGAAATAGATTATAAGCTGGAAAATCATAAATTGTTGAATGAATTTTCTTAATATTTCTTTACAAACGATGTAATTTATGTTCATTATGAAGCATTAGGAAACATTTAGTGAAAAATTCGTAGCGATTAATTGGAATAGTTAGACTAGTATAAAACATGCTAGTCATGTAAATAGGTAATTTTATCTTTAATGCTGTCATTCTTATGGAATTTTAAATTTTAATTTAAATTTTAAAGCATTTTATTTGTATGCTTGTTGATTACAACTCGCACTGTATCATTCTTTTAAAAATTGTCGATGATGCAAAGACAAAATTAAATTTCGATTTCGAACACTTAGAAAAATCGCATCGTAGAATTTGTGATTTTTCCGGAAATTAAGAAAACAAATCGTTACATGGCAAATATATGACACACACACACACGCACAATGTAAAAAAAGCCATATACTTCCAATCGCAGAATTCATAAAATAAAGTGGAAAATTGCATGAACACATTTTCGTTTCGATAAAAAGTTAATATTACAATATTACAAAAATTACCTTTTATACGTCTCCTGCAAAGTATAAGTATCAATTAGTAAAACGTTTTTCTTACATTTATCCATGCTCACACAAATTTTGTTTTCTACAAAAACACCAAGTTTCTTATCTACAAATTTTGCAGATATATGATTTTTTTCTAAGATTTATATGGAAACATTTATATCAAAAGTGTAAAATAATTCAATAAGAAAATTTGTAATATGCAAATATTTGTCTTATTTGCATCATGGAATTATCAGGGCTTGAAAGAAATTTATTCATTTTGATTAATTAACAGCTGTAACTTCTTTATTAGAAAATCAAGACGAACTTGAGATATGGGACATTTAAGATATTACAGAGAAGTACTAGAATGCCGAAAAAGAAAATAAAATCATTTGCTCGCAACTGTGTGCTTTCTAAAAGAACAACTTATTTCAGCAACTTGGGATGGAAATGCAGGCGATTTATTCTGTATATAATTATAATGCGGGATAACTGCGAGATATAAATTTCATTTGCGGCACTCTCAATGTCTTTCTTGGAAGTATATTTTTAGAATGGTTTCATGATAACAAATTTGAGGATCCTTACATTCCTAGGTAAGTGTTATACAAATGTTACAGGAATCGACATTTCGATTTATTTTTCAAATTATTCATTGAAAATTTGGGAAATGGTTCAATGTTCATGCTGTACTACGAACATTGCAAATTTAATTATGTAGAAAATATATCAACTTAATAATTGGCATCTATACAAAATTCGTGGAGTTACGGACTGTTACAACAGTTAACGGATAACTATGCAATCGATGTCCAGAATTTTATTATTGGACTTTACTTTAGTAAAAATCAAATTCTTCTTTCCCCAGAATTATAATTTGGAAAAACGAATGTCTCTTTAAATGAGAAAGAAGCATTATCTACAAAGCGATAATTTTTGGAATAATGAAATTCATTCACGATGTAAGAGATTCATTATCAATGGCATTTTTTTCTGTGAATGTATAATGTGGAATTTTTAGAAACTGATTGATTTGTTTGATTCTGTGACAAATCTGAACTAATTGATGAATTGCATTTGACAGTGCGCGCTCTGTAGATCTTTGCAGACAAATTCAAAAAGACTATCTTTATGCTGTCCCAAATGATAAACTGAACTGCATATATGCAAATATTGGGGAAAGAATGCAGCTTTGTATAGATGTCAAAAAATGCATTAATATTTTCTGATTCTGCCCATTTAATAATCTTTTGTAATATGTATATTCTCCCAAAAAGTTACAATGGAATACTCACTCAAACATCGGTTAAGGTAAAGTATATAGGAAAATGATCTAAATAAATGAATTTGCTTTGTAACATCTCAGCAAATTTTACAAAAACTTTGTATCCTTATAGCTTTGTATAATAAAAATATTTTACTTGCTGACATTTTTTTCGTTATTGGGGCTGTTTGAAAATTTAATTTTGTAATTTTTTTTAAAAATTTTGCCTAGTATAAAAACCAAAGTCTCTTTTTTTGGTTATCTTACTTGATGAGATTATGGAAGAATCTGTTAATTTTTCAATAATATCTATTTGCAATAATAATTGAAAAATAAATGCTTATTTTACTTTTTGGTACACGCTGTATAAACTATAGCTGCCTTCGGTGACCAGCTATTCGCCCATTATATAAATGTTAGCTGGCCTTCTGGCCTAGGGATAGTGCGTCTTCCTCGCAGTTTAGGCGTCCCGAGTTCGAGTCCTGATTCGGGAATGGTTGTTCTCTACCCTGTGTTCCATATGTGAGGTGTGTGAAAGAGCCTCACTATAGAAAGGGTTTGTGCAAGTGAGCGTGTGAGTGTCGTCTTCATTTGAGCTAAAGTCAGACTTCTGCCCTCGGGTGCTCAGGGGTTCTTACCCTCAGAAGCTACTGCACCCCTCTTTCCCGATCTCTTGGACTTGGATTGAACTGGAATTCAGTAGAAGGGAGATAAGCAACAATATATAAATATCCCTTTGGGACGACTGAGTTCATATCGGAGTGTATCGACTGAATATTCTAAACACTTAATCGTCGATAAAAACGAAGAACCATTTCCTCAGCCACAAAAACTGTACTGATTTCGCCTTTTAAAATTCAAATGAAATTAACAACAATGGTTATGTGAATTACATATCAAACCGATGTGCTATTAATCATCGTCCATTTATGAGAGAAGTTTTGATATTTCAAAAGCAATCTATGTGAGTAAAAAACTTAATAGAGTTCACCAGTCACAATCAATTAATGAAATATCTAATGTACAGATTTTTTGAAACTTTACTTCGTATGAAAGCTCACGACCTCTAAATAATTCTTCAAAGTCACCTGCAACTTCTGCCTACAAATTCGAGAGACATTGCAAAATAAAAGATAGAGTCCCCAACTTCAACAACTATACCTATTTCGCCAATATTAATTTCTTCTCTTTGCAAATAGTTAAATATTTTATTGGTTATATGGTACGTGCCAATAGCGGCATTAGGCCAAAAAACTCTCCATTAATAATGATTAGAAATTTAGAAGTAAATAAAATTTCTTTCCTAAAAAAAATAGCGACGTTCTGATATGAACAGATATGAACTAAGATAATTAATGATAATAATATAACAGCGGGAGTGTCTCCCCAAAACTTTCTCGCATACTCTCTAATAAAGGTGTAAATCCCATAGAACGCCTTGCATCCCAGTGGCGTACAATAGTTATAAAATATTAATTTTTGGCGTGAATTTAGCATTATAATTGAATTTATCGTATCGTTCTTGGCGAGTTATTAGGCGATTAATCCCTGGCATGCTGTTAAAAGTATCCGAAAATCCAATTCGTACTTTAGACACGTTTTTCTCAATCGATTGAAACAAAAATTTGACACAAAGCTAAACTTGTAGTCACAAAATCCAGTATCAAATTTGATGTATTTAAGTCATTGTGACTTTGCGTTAATTACGTTTAAATGTTTCTGAAAGTACAGACTAACAGATGGTTATTCCCTTGTTGGATTTAGCTCAAAATTTGGGAAGTCTATAAATTATAGATGTTAATTCTGGGTACCGAATCTTATCTATCTAGCTCTATAGCCCAACAGATAGACTTTCTTTGAGCGGGTTTGCTCGAAATTTGATAGAAAGATCGTATTCGAACGTTAGTATACGATCGTTTTCGATCGTATCCGTCCAGCTTCTGTCTGTCTTTGTTACAGACAAACAGACAGATGGACATTTTTCGAAAATTGGCTTTTCAAACTCTGGGAGGTCTAAAAGGTTGAAATTCGACAGACTCTAGTTCGATTACTATACTTTCTCTATACTACGTAGACGAGAAAGTAATAAAAAAAAATACTATAAGCGTTCTCAAGCAAATAGCCTGCATCACGTGCCACACACATACAAGAAATTTAATAAAATAAAATGAAGGTGGAATTATGAGAAATAAAAAAAAGATAAATAAACCAAAATAGGAAATAAATAAATAAAAGTGAGAAGTGTTCATAATGTGGCCAAAAGAGCTTAGTTCTAAATTTGGAGGAATAAATCGGATTGACCCTAGAAATATAAGATAAATAATCTCTGGACTTGGTTTATCAGTTCATCATTTTTACCTATAATATTTGAGAAAGACATTCCGATTTTAATATTGCTTCTGATGTATTTAAGTAGTGGACAAGAATATGCGTTCTGGTTTATATCATCATTGATACTTACTTCGCAAGTATAGTGAATCCATCAGAAAGCTCTACCATTATTATGCAATTATAATTTAAAATAATATTTTCTTTTGTTATATAAGATTTATTTCATGTAAAATTCTCCGACATTTTAATGTCATTAATACGATTGCCGAAGGTGGCTAGTATAAGATGGATTTAGTGATGTTAATCAATTTTCATGAATAACATCTTATCACATCAAAAGTATAATAAAAGTATAGTTACAATAATATAAGCAGAATTTGCTCATTAATGATAAAGCCTTTTGATTAGTTAGCTATATTTCAAAGCGGCTTAATTGTCGAGTTTGGGATGAAAATTAGCGAAATCGTTGGACTTACTGAGACTGAAGGTTGTGTCAAAGTTTCATTTTGCAGTATCTCTCGAAATGGAAAAAGAAAGGGTCGACGATCATCAAGGGCTTATCAAGGTTTGTTTTTTACAATCGTCCAAATGGTTGTGGCTACCGAACTCTGTCGCAGAATTTCCCCATAGGAATGTATAGAATTGCTCTCTCAATTTACGTAAAAAATGAAGGTAATGGAAGCTATGCTTCATTGATAACAAATATAGAGCTCG
>JAPMOR010085492.1:121163-172849 GCA_026543865.1 Argiope aurantia | reverse complement strand
ATATATATAGCACTTCTATAGTCACTCCTATAGTACTAGCATAGTCATTAATTGATTGATACAGTCCGCCATTAAAACTACAAACTCAACTTCAACAAATGAGTTACACAAAAAATAATTTTTATAAGCGGTATTGTTATATTTTCATATTTCTCGTAAATTTATATTATTATTAAATAAATAATATAAATTTCAAAAATAATTTCAGCATTTTATTTTTAAATTTCTCATTTCAAATTTAATGCTTAATTTTCCCGCAAACTTCTGAAGCTATCCCCCGAGGAAAAATAAATTCGTTATTATTAAGTATAAATAACTGCCCACTTAAGACAATTAATTCTCCCGCTTAAAGTTTTCTTGATGATATTTGCTGTACGAACAGCAATCCTCATTTAAAACAAAAACCGTCTCAACAGCTAAGAATTTTCAAGGCCGGGCTAGTAGAGAGAACTTTAAATAGAAAGAAAAATAATAAAAAAACAATCTTTTTTCTCAGATATTTTTGAGAATCAGTAAAAAATAATCAATTAAATAAAAAATAATTACAACCTTAATTAAAACATATATACAGGTTGGTTATAATTAAACTTCCCCTATAAACAACATCCTACAAAGCAAATGAAAGAACGGATTGCAGCAAAATTTGGTATATAAACAATACACGAGATGCGCTCACGGAATTTCGAAAATAATAATAATAATAATAATTCCAAAATATCCACTAGATGGTGCCTTTTCCTGAAAAAACATTAATTTTAACACAATTAATGACCAAAACGGAAAACAGAAACAATATTAACATTTATTGAGTAGTTTCTGATCACTTTGTCATCAAATCACATTCAGTAAAGGTAAGGAAGAAAAACAAAAACAGTACGTTGTGTGAGAAAAACAGTTCAGTTTGCAGAAACAAGAACTGATTAGGACGAAATTGCACAAGAGTAGCAATTGTTAATCATGTCCAGGATGATGTAGGGTAAGGTGCTCCATGTGACCACCCTCATTCCTCTGCAAAATTTCAAGTCGATGGACAGTGTGTTCAACAGCAGATCGCAACTGATGATTTGTGATGGTTCGCACATGAAACGTTGTGGAGTTTCCAGCTTTTACAGGTTTCTCATTTTATTCCTTATAATTCTTGTTCTGGATCGTTAATATTGTTTCTGTATTTCGCTCTGGTCGTTTATTGTGTTAAATTTAATTTTTTTGGGAAAGGCGCCCTCTGGTGGACGTTTTGGAACCAATTTTTTTTCCGAAATTTCGTGAGCGCATCTCGTGTATAGTCTATATACCAAATTTCATTGCAATCCGTTAACCCGTTTGCGTTCTATGATGCTGTTTACAGGTGAAATTTAATTGCAACCACCCTGTAGATGTAAAGTCATATATAAGATTAAAATAAAAAAAAGATGATTTTTTTGACCATTTTTAACGATGAATCTATAATTTAAAGTAGAATCATTTATAAATTTATTGCCTGCCCAAGAATATTGTTTGCTTCTCCATTTTATCCTTTTTTTCCTTGTTTATTTTATTTTATTTTTACTATTTTTCATTCATTCCTTTAGAGTATGAAAAATAATGGAACTGTTGCTTGAAATCGGCCTGCCTTATATTCGCAAAGTGTGCAAGGAAGAAAATTTGCAGAAAGTTGACAGAAATTTTGTCAAAGATGGCATTTTGGTTGGTGTTGGATTCTTCTGTGGTGGACACAGTGGAGGAATAACAGGTAGGTCATAATGCCCGATTCTACTCTCTATTTAATCTCTTTGCCTACTTTGACTATACACTTGATACGCCAGAATTAGTTACTTTTCCTTAATTGCATTTAACAAATGCATTTAAGGAAATTCCAATGATTTCATGATATTGTAACTGATTCATCAATGATTCCAATGATACCGTAAGGAATATTTTGAATTGCAGTGATATATAATGGATTATATATTGGTACGTGAAGGTAATGGCCTACTATGATATCTGATGACTTTCAGTGTTTTAGTGTATTTGTGTATGAACATTTCAAATTAATTTTTTTTATTGCAATATTATTTCAGGTGCTACTGTAGGCTTTGCTATATCTGCAGGACTCGGAGAAAAGACGAAATCTTTATGGCCGGTTATCGAAGCTTGGCCGGAATGTCTGCCGGAAAAATTGATAGTCAGCATTTTTCAGTCGAACTATAGACTAAAAAATTCATTGGGTGCTGCTGATCTGAAAGAAGAAGATGAGAGAGAATTAATTAAGTTGACATATAACGGTTCTTTGACTTCTCGGTCTTTGAATGGTGGAGCGTCGAGAGAAATTATTCTTTTCTGTCAAGATGAATTTGGCTGGAGAATTTGTGGGGAAAATGAGCATTCTTAAACTATGGGCTCTGATCACAACTGACGCTCCCATAAATGAATATTTAAAATATTCACAAGACTCACTTATAGAAGATTTCGAAGTAAGAAACTCAATTTTTTTAGTACACCATTTCAAGAATTTCATTATTTTTTAAAATGGACGCATTTAATTCAATTTTTGTTCAGACAAATCTCAGTTAAAGAGCACATCGTATAATGTGTTTTGAATGAAGAGAAAAGCAAAATGTTAAAACAGCGGGAGCTCCCAAAAACTTTCTCACATATATTCTAATAAACTCGTTGTATCAGAGAGCGCCTTGCATGGCATTTGAATTGCGGAATTTAGTCTTTTTACTGAATCTATTATATCATCCTTGGCGATTAATCCCTCGCATGCATTAATAGCATCCAAAAATCGAATATGTGGTTTAGACAGGCCTTTTTCTCAACCGATTCAAACAAAAATTTGACACAACGTTGCACTTACAGTCCCAAATTCCCATATCAAATATGACATATTTAAGTCTTTGCATTTTTGAATTATCGCGTTTATTTATTCCTGAAAGGACAGATAATCAACCTGCAGATGGATTTGGCTCAAAATTTTATAAGTGTCTGAATTATACACGTTAACTCTGTGTACCGAATTTTATCTTTCTAGCTCTCTTCGTTTTGTATTTATCATGTTAACTTATATTTGAACAGCCGGAATTCCATTGAAAGTATTTTAAAAAGGTTTTGAAACATACATTTCACTGAACGTGTTATTCAAAACTTGATAGAAATCTGTAAATTTGGTGTAAAGATCGTTTACCGAATTTCAACCATCCAGATCAAACCAGTTTATGAGTTTTGAGTTGTCTTTGTTACAGACAGAGACGGAAATTTTTCCCAAGAAAATTCATTCTCGAGATTTTGACTAATCCCCACGCTTCAGAGCTCCTTGACTTCGAAAAGGATATTTTTGGAAAATGTCCATCAGTCTGTCTTTCTGTTTGTGACAAAAACGGTTGAACTTAAAAACGTTTTGAACTAGACTGTCAATACTTGGTATAAAGTCTTTACCCCAAATTTTCAGATTTCTGTCAGATTTTGAGTAAAATCTGCTCAGAGAAGTTCGTCTGAATGAGTTGGCTTGACGGAGCGTCTAGCCCTGGCAGGAGCTTATCCCCGGTAATGATGGATTGCTGAGAGTTTTGCCTTCAGTATCTTGCCATGACCATCTCCGACAAGAGATAGGGTGAACTAGTTCCTTCCAAATATAGATCTACAGTCTTGTCCATACAGCAGGTGGAGGAAGAGGTGGTGAACGTTAGGACTCATATCATTGGTTGTTAGTGGGTGTTGGGTGCAGAGATGCGCTAGCATTGGACTTTGAAAATTTTAGGCTCATTTTACGATTTTAGCTCAAGTTAAGTTAGTTTAATCTAACTTTATAATCAGTGTCTATATTTTATTAAGTGTGAATTAAGGAGAATACATTTTATTTTAATGGGGACTTCAGATTATGTTTAAAGGAGAATTTTTCGTGGTCTTTTTTTTAAGTCTTGATTTGTGGTATATTCAGGAATTTTAACTGTTGCTTTGTTATTATTATTAACTATTATTCGTTTTTATACACAGATATAACATCCACGGTGCAGATACAGAGCCTGATTAAGGCAGGGGCATTCGGGGTAGTTTCCCCTGTCCCCACATCAGAGGGCCCCCAAATCGAATAGAAAGTTTATTTTACGTTTTCTTCTTCTTCAGTAATGAATCGGTTCTTCATTACTGAAGTAGTGAAGCAAAGGGGGCCCCCCAAAGAAGTTTTTGCCCTGGGCTAATTCGGGCCCTGTGCAGATATCTATCAAATTTTGATTCACGTCCAACCAAGGGTTGACCGTCTGTCGGTTCTTGCTTTTAGAAACATGTAAAAGCGATAACTCAAGGACGCAATGACTTAAATATGTCAATTTAGGTATGTAATTTTGAGAGTACAAATGCAGTCCTATGCCAAATTTTTCTTTCAGTCGCTTGGGAAAACGAATTTAAAACAAAAATTCGATTTTCGGACACTATTTACGGCATCCAGAGGTTAATCACAAAATACTCACCGAGTATGACACAATAGACTCAGTAAAAATCCTAAATTCATGTCAAAGGTTAATATTACGCAACTATTGTAAACCAATCTCTCTTGTATAATAAATACCTTTATTAAAATGTGTGCGAGGAATTTTTTGGGAGAACTTACCCTGGTTTAAATTATTATGATGAACATATAATTTTCATGAAATTTACCGTAATCTGTATTATATAGGGGCAAATAAATTAACTTATGTGTCAAAGCAAGAAAAAAAAAGTCCAAAACAAACTCAAAATGATTTTTTTACGCTTAAGTCTGTGTATATATTAATCCGGTAATTCAAAATGCTGAAAAATCTAATCAAAAATTATTTTCCATTGCCTGAATATATTTAAAAGTCTTTGGAGTTTATTTTCACACTGTAAATTTTATAACTGAATAATGCCAATGTCAAAATGCTTGCATTGCAGTGCATAGACCAAAGGTTTTCATTTGTTTGCAGTTGCTCGAAAGCAGTTGTTCTTGCTGTATAGTCCTCTCCTTTATAATTATTTCTGATTCATGGCTTTTCTTAGCTTGTTTAAAGAGTTCGGATGACTTTGTTTTTTCCACTTGTGAGTTTTTATTAACCTTCTATTAACAATTCTGATTATTTGAAAAAAAATCGTTAACAATTCTCAGTTTATTCCATAAATGAATAGCTAGGATTTATTATTTTTCTAAAGGCATTCATAAGTAGATAATAAATTAATTCTCTGTGTATTAACATGACTTTTGTAAATTTTTTAAAATTTAAAATCAATATTTTTTTCTTTACAGAAATAACCGATTTTATAAATGCTACCTGTTTTGAAATTAAAGTTCTTTTCCCAAGATTCTCCAAATGAGTCAGACTGAAGAGAAACTATTTGATTTAACAATATAGAAATTGAAAAACAAGCCCAAAATGTACAAAGGCTTGAAATACATTTGCGATATTTGTAAAGACGGCTTGTGCAATATTGAAAGCCTATCAAAAACTTACTGTCGGGTTTCTTCGCTAGAATCTTCATTTAGGTGTGCCGTATGCTCCAGACCTTTCAGCATGGGATATGAAGTGACAGACAAAGCACCGTCACCCGACTTATATAGAAACTCAAGCGAACATACAAGTACTGGATTATGTGAAAGTCTAGATTGTGGTGATGGCTCGAGAATCAAATATAAGCTTGAAGATCTTAAATCAGATGATTCAAAAGAAGGGCCATTCAAATGTAAGATTTGTCCTTCAACTTTCAAATACAAAGGTGGCCTTAGCTACCATATGGTTATACATAATCAGAAGGACCGTTTTAGATGCAAGATGTGTGGTAGGTACTGTGGTGATAAAACAGGACTCAGAAGACACTTACTCATGCACTCCAGAGAAATAATTTACAGATGTCACATTTGCTCTTGGGAATTTAAGTCTAAAAAGAAGCTGAGAAAACATCTAAAATCGCACGAAAAACAGAATTCTTTAACATGTGAAATTTGTGATTGGAGCTGTAAATTCGACTGGGAATTCGTAAATCACGTGGTCACGCATTCCAACAAAAATTCACAAAAGCTGTTTCTGTTCTTTGACACTTAAATATAAATCTAGTCTGTCTATCAACTCGAACATTCGCAATAAACACCAGAATCTCTTTAAATATGAATTGTGTAATAACAGCTACATGCTTATATCTGAATTCGAAAATTAAATGGATAAACATTCCATCGGAATACCTCAGAAATGTGATATGCTCTAAAGCATTCAGAAAAAAAAAAGCAGCTTAAATTCTCACATGAACACTCATGATGAATAGAATCTTTTCGCCGGCATCCTGGTCTAGGGGTAGCGCATCTTTCTCTTGATCTGGGCTTCCCGGGTTCCAGTCCTGCTTGTTCTTTACCCTGTGTTGTATCTGTGAGATGTATAAAAGAGCCCTTCTGTTAAAAGAGCGTTGTGCAAGTGAATGCCATCTGCATATGAGCTAGAGATCAGTCTTCTGCCCTCGGTTGCTCAGGGGCCTTTACTCTCAGAAGCTATAGCATAAGCTCGGCGGGCTTGTCTACGGCAAGTGCCATAAAATGCAACAACAGCATCCTTTCAAATGCGAATAGTGTGATTGAAGCTATCAATCTAACCCGAAAATTCACTTGATTTAACTTTCCGAATACACGTCACTTCAATCTCATAATTGTCCAACGGTCTTCGAATTTTAAAATAGCTGTTTCAATAACATCGAGAAATATATGTAGTAACGAAAAAATAAATAGTACTAACAGTAGAAATGAAAAAATAAATAGTACTAAATGTTATGCTGTTTTCAGAAATGACTGGCATAAAAGAAAGCCCGACGAAGAATGAAATTACAGATTTCTATGCAAAATACTATTTAAAATATGAAAAAGGTAAAAGCAATGCAGGATGAAATATACTTCTACATCCGGACTCGGATGAGCTAGCATTCCCCAAAACACCAGCCAAATGTGACATTTTCCCTGTTAAAAGTGATGAAAAGAATCTATTTAAATATGAATATTGTATGAAAACTTGTGAATCTAAATACAGTCTGAAAATTGACTCGATTCAACATTCCGATTCAAACTCCTGTCAATGTCATAATGCACTTCACGTTTAGAATTAGACTTACAAGTTATACATCCAAAGAAATGTGAAAAGCATCAAATACTGTACCTATTGTTTTCAAAAATGTCTCACATAAAAGAATGCATGATGAAAAATGAGAATAATTACAGATTTATATGGACAATTCTTCTAAGGATGTGAAAAAAATAAAAGCAATGCACCATTTATTCATTATTGTGAAAAAGTAACTTATCACCCTATTTAAAAATTATTTTATCATGGTGAAAAGTCATTCACGAAGTAAAGACAAATGCATATATCTTCGCATTGTTCAATTCATTAATTTTTTTTTTGTCATCTCCCGAGTATACGGTTCGGACTATTTGGCCTCCGTGCTCTCCGGCCTAGTTTTCTTTTATCTTTATTAAATGAGGAAGACAAGGCGTTGCACCGGCAACATTGCCAAAGCGCTTCCAGTGTCTCCAACACTTCCTTTGCACACAATACGTAGGTGGGCGTCTGCTACGATCCTCTTACGTGTCGTGTGCAGTTACCAGTTTTGACAGAAAAAGAGCAGCGTTCTGTTCGTTGAGACCCCAATTGTTTCTGCTTTTCCTGATTATAACTGCACAGTACGCCCAGTTTTCGTAAATTTTTCTTGAGGGTATGCTTAATGGTTTTTAACTGTATCACAGTGAAGATTTCAAAATGGGTGATAAACTAAAAAAAAGTTGTCGAGACTATGGAAGTGAAATTACGCGCTATACAGCGACTAGACTCTGGTGTAGCAGCAAAAAATATAGCTTCTGAGTTAGGAGTTGGAAAAAATACAGTGGAATAATGGAAAAGAAATCTAGCAGAAATTTAAAAATGGTGTGTTGCACAAGCTAGAGACAGTGGAATAAAAGCAAGAAAAACCATGCTGAAGGGCAGTATATAAACCATCACAACAGAGTTTTCTATTTTGACTCGACATGCTATAGGCAACTGCTTCTCTGATTCACTGGGCCGCGGCTGCGTTCACGTTACGATAAATGGAGTGCTTAGTATTCAATAAGAAGTGAAAAAATACGTATTTTAACAGTGAGTTTTTGGTATTGAAAATTTGTCTTCTAGTATTGGTGGATAAAGAAATGAGTTCGCAGAACACCGGCCTATCCGGCCTTTTTTTTTGCTACCTGCCCTTCCGATACATTAGGCCGGATATTCGGGAGTGTACTGTGATGGCTATATTATTAAACCTAATATTAAAGTTCTGATCACTTGCTTTACATAATAAGCTGAATATCAGAAATGATTTAACAACATCTACAAGACTTCTATCTTTCTATGAAAATAGCTTGAAAGAATGTTTCGAAGAATTATTGAGTCTTTTATAAACTCGAGGAATTAATGTTTACCTTTACCTCTTCCATGAGTTAATTCGCTATATTGAAATAGAAATAATAAAATAATATGGTATATGTATTTTAGATACATATAACAAAGATGGAAATATATTCCATAATGTGTATTTGTAGAATAGCATAGAAATAAATTATTAAATGTATTAGTAGAATAATATAGAAATACATTTTTCGTCTGCCTATATGTATTTTTAGATATACATAACAAAAATGGAAATATATTATATACTATAATATGCATTCATAGATTAATATAAAAATACATTATTTGGTATTAGTAGAATAATATAGCAATATATTATTTGGTATGAATTTGTTGAATAAAATTGCAATATGTGATCTTTATTTCATTTTCTAATATTTTGTATAGAGAATTATTTGACAATATCACAATTTAGTTTGGTGGCTTATTCGACTTTGGTAAACAAAATATCCTGGAGTTAAACATTTCTAGATACCAAAGAATTTTTTAAAAAATATTTAAATCGATAAATATTGATAAATGTTTTCCTGCAGATATCAAGAAAATTTGAAAAGTCAACAACATTTTCAGAACAATAATAAAAAAAAAGATACAATTTATGTACATTATTTCAAATCAAATAATTATAATATTTGAATTTTTAATATACAAGAGTTTTAAACGTTTTATGCATATTTTTAACAATGTATTGCAATTTTCTAAAAGTTTTTTTTTAAAATTGATTTTAAATATGATACTATGAATTTATAACTTCACGATTTTTAAATGTTTAAAATTTTTTTATGTTTATAGGCAAATATAAAAATTTTTTGTAATTGATCTTTTTTGTTGCATTTAAATTAAACGGTTTATAAATACTTTTAGTTTATTAAAATGTTATTTGGCTGTTTTGAGTCTCTTTCCATTTATCGTCGTTCTATTAATGCAAGATGATTCTAAATTCATGGTGCAAACTTGGAGAAAAGGTAGAGAACAGGGATACGAAATATATATATATATATATATATATATATATATATATATATATATATAATCTCAATTTCAAGTTGTCATATGAGAACATTATTTTTTTAAAGTCACGTGGTCTCAATCCGACCGAAAAATAACACGTTGCTGTCACATGACTCATATTTCGCAATCGCCAGCATTTAGAAAAGCGGTAAGTTTTGATCCTTTCAAAATCAATCAAGATCTAAAATTTCTTTCTCGAGGCCCGAATTTTTTTTTCATGAAAAATCAATTTAAGTCGGCTTCAAACATCAGATTATGCACGTGCCGATATTTAGGAAACGATGCCCCCCCCATCTCAAAACCATTCAAACTCCAAAACTTTTCTCGAGGCCAGAATTTTTTTTCAAAAATTCGCTATAAACTTGTTTGTAATGATTAGGTGATTATTGTATTGCGCAATCGTCAACTTTTAGAAAAAGGTTGGTCCCCACCCCCATTTCAGAAGGTTCGAGCTTCAAAACTTATTTTGCTAGCTAGAAGAATTGTAAATGGAAGTTTAAAAAATTATAGTAGTACACACACACACACACACACACACACACACACACACACACACACACATTCCTGTTTTGCCTTCATTCCCAATTTCTACTCTATGATTCTTTGGGCGATAACTTCTTCTTCTAACGCTGCTCTTCATTGGCCAGACAGGGTATCTGGGCACTTGGCTAACATTTACGCCAAGTTGTAAATTTTTGTTGGCGATAAGTTGCCAAATATGATAACCTTCTTTGTCATTTTCTAATAACCCTAAAAGCGAAAAATCGTCAATTTTTTGCCTATGCTTTTTGAGACTTTCTAAACCCCAAATCAAAACAACATGATAATAATGATTCTGATAACAATATTCACATAGGAAACCTCGCTCGCAATCCATTTCTTTGCATATAAATAAAGGGCGTCTTAATTAAAAGGAAATAAGATTTTTGGCTTTTAATTTCCACATTAGTGAAGATATTTCAATGAAAATTTCAACAGAAATACATTTATTTAAAACAACAACTTATTGTTCAGGAATATATGGTCGCAAGTGACGCAAATAAAAGATGAAAAATACGAATATTTTAACGTTTAATTTAAGAACTTTTCAAACTTTCGTCTTATCTACAGCAATACATACTTGGCAGAGTTGGTAAAGTGAATCAGTTGCTATATCATTAAAGATGCCAGGTATTTTATGCACACATGCAGCAGTTACCAATTTCGAGCCACGAGGTCCTCAGCTGGAATCTTATAAACAGGACTGTCCAGATGACTTCAGAATGAGAAGCTGATGCTTGATAAATCGGAAGATCATGATGACCAAGTTACAGGTCCACCACGCCACTATTGAAAATTTCATTAAAATATTTTCACTAATGTAGAAGTTAGAAACTAAGCATCTTGTTTCAATTGAATTGAGGCTCCCTTTATTCATGTTCAAAAAATGGACCTGTGTTTTCTATGTGAATATCATAAGTAGTCTTGATCTAAGTTTGTACCTTGAATTTTGAATCAGCCTGTATATTTGTACTGGTGTTTAAATGTTGGAAGCAGTGTGTATTGATCGATGCTGTGCGGGAATCGGAATTTTCTACTCTAGTTGGAGACACTGGACATGTCCCCCTCTCTACGAAAGTTTGTCAACAAATTCTCGAACTTTACTGAAGTAGGTAATCTGATTTTTTTTTTTTCCTTTTACTTTCTCATTTACGTAGTATAGAGAAATTATAGTAATCGTCAAAAAATTCAAACTCGAGATTTTAAGGAATCGAGTTTTAGACGTCCGAGATTACGAAAAACACATTTAAAATAATGCCCGCCAGTCTTCCTAACTGTGATCTTGGCAATTGAAATTTGGTGTACGGTTTTTATACACCAAGTTTGCAGACTTTTTTTAAAAATCAAATTTTGAGTAAAATACGTTCACAGGAATTTCACAGTATGTTCGATTGTTCAAATATAACTCAACACTATAATTAAAAAACGAAGAAAGCTAGATAGATAAAATTTGGTACATATATTTAATATCTGTAGTGTAGACACTTACTGAATTTTGAACGAAACCTAACTATGGATTGATTGTATGTCGGTCTGCATTTTCAGAAACAAATAAATACAATAGTTCAAAAACGCAATGACTTAAATATATAAAACTGAATATGGGATTTTTTGATTACAAATGAAGTTTGTATCAAATTTTTGTTTCGATCGATTGAGAAAAATGTGTCTGAAGCACAAGTTTTATTTTCGGATACTATTAAGTACCAAATAAACCGCCAAAGATGATACGGTAGATTCAGCCAAAATACTATAAATTTATGCCAAAAATGAATATCCCGTAAGTATTTTACTCCGATGCCATATGAGGGTTCTCTGGCATGGCAAGTTTATTAAAGAGTATAGGAGACGATTTTGAAGAGACCACTCCAGCTGGTTTCTAATCGGTGCAGTGAAGTTTTAATGTTTTAATCTTGGAAGCATTTGTTTTTAAAATTGGTTTTTTGATGGATATTCTGTTGGCTTTTTTTCTATAAGATGTATTTTTTTACTTCCTCGTATACATAGTATGGAGAAATGACAGTAATCATCAAAAAATTTAAACTCAAGATTTTGACGAATCTTCATTTTGTTAGACCTTCCAAAGTTAGAAAAACACATTTTTGGTAAACGTTCGTCTGTTTGTGATAAAAATAGCTCAAAACGCTTTGAGCTAGAGTTTTGAAATTTGGTATACGATCTTCACATCAAATTTGCAGATTTCTGGCAAATTTTGTACAACATTCCTTTCAGAGAAACTCCATCTGTCCTGCTGTACCTATACAAATTATTACTATTAACCGCATGTCAGGGATAGGGTTTATACAAAACCCGACTTTTTGAAAAACCGGTTTTAGTCGGTTTTCGAATTTTTGTTAACAATAAAAAGAAAGGAAAATATTTTATTTAATTTATATAAAATAACAAAAAACGAAATCAATGTCAAAGTCAAAATATAAAAAAATTAAGAATTACATATACATATTATTTACACAAAATAACGGAAACTCAAACAAAAATTTCAAATAATATTTATATTATTTTCACTATTTTTAATTTCGCCTAAGAAAATGGGATTTAAAAAAATATAAAATATCTACTGAACGGTGGCTAAGTCTTGTTATTATTTTGGACACAATAGTGCCTGAAATAGAAAATACTCGTTCACTAGCTACTGAGCTTGGTTTTATAGTTTTCAGTGCATCAAATAACAAATATAAGTTTTTTGTTCTTTTATTCGTGACTCAAATAATGAAAATTCAGCTTTCAGTATCTTTGGATTTTTAAGTTTTTCTTCAAGGTCTTCAAGAAACTCTTGAATTGATTTTTCCATGGCTTCTTTTAAAAAAGCATTACTCTGTAGAGTAGTTTCTCTTATTTGCTCTTCATCAGAATTGGAATAAGAATCCACATAAGAATTCGGAAATTTTCTAGACAGTATCTTTCCAGGTAACTCAATAATTTCGGTTTTTGAAGCTAAAGACAGTACACTAGATTTCTTCTTTGAACTAGAAATGTGCAAATACAACAAAAGAGTTGCTAATTTTACTTGTTTCTTGAATTCGTTCTTCTAAAACATATAATAATTTCAAACTTATTTCAGTGTTTAAATTTTTTAGTTCATTTAAAAGAAATTCAGATATACCTTTTCTTGTTAATAAATTGGCATCTCGTCGCCTAAGCCATCAGCTGCTAGACGAATAGGTCCCAACCGATAAAATTCAAAATATTTGTTTGTTTGAAGAAGAGGAATATCCAGGCGTTCAGGAAAAATGGTTTTCAAATGTGACAAATTTACTTTAAAAACCGGCTTTGAAAAACCGTCAAACCCTAGTCAGGGATTAATCGCCAAGAATGAACCATAGATTCTGTAAAAATTCTAAATTCACGCCAAAAGTTAATTTTTTTTGTAACTCTTGTGCGCCAATGCCATCTAAGGCTTTCTCTGGGACAACACCTTAATTAGAGAGTATGCGATAAATTTTTTGAAATTACCACTCTCGCTGGTTTCTGAGAAAGTCTTCCTGATGCAGTCAAGTTTTAATTTTGGAAGTGTTTGTTTTTATGTTTGGTGGATTTTCTTTTGTATTTTTCCCTATAAGATGTATTGTTTTAAAACTTGAACCGTAAAAATTTCAAACCATGTATATATTGTAATTATATATGTATATGTATATAAATATTATTTATTTATTTTCGATCTTGAGTGTCATTTTCTTGTGATTGATTTTTTATGCACTTTTATTGTAATATGCCAATTTTTATGTTTTTTATACAAGTGAATGTATTTTCCTCTGAAGCTTGGAGGAAATTTTTGCTTGAATTCATTAATATTGGATATTAACTGAATTAATTTCGTATTAATAAAGTTGTATTTACTGTCAACCACTAAATTTGTTTTTGCAGATTAAATCATAAGTCTACTGTGCTTTCAGCCGCCGAAGGAAAAAAAACACACTGATTTTATATTATTCTAAATTGAAAATTCGAATTTTAAATTTAGAAATTCATAAAATTTGATTAATGTTTTTAAAAAAATTTGTCTTAAACATAATATATTTTCCTAATCTCTTATACCATATTTTACTATTTGTTCAACGAAAATCATTCCAACTGGAACGGCACCTATATATAAACTTAATATGAATTCAGGGGGTTAATATTGGTGTAAATGTTTTTCCATATGTTTCCCCATATGTGCAGAATCTCTGTTCATTTATCGAACTTAACCAACATTTTACTACGAAACGTCTGGAAACAAAGAAATTCGTCCTTTGGAAAGTCATATAGCCAAAGCGGTTAATGTTATGGTTAAGTATTTATTAAACTAGACAAAGCAGTTAACTTGGCTTGAAACATCTTCTGTATACTATATCCATGCTGAAAAATAAAATTCAGTTTTAAAAAATATCATAACAATATGAAGAATGAGAAGATGAAATGGAATGGAAATTTGGTGACTTAATAGATGAATAAAAAAGAAGATTTTATAATTAGCGTTGCTGAATATCGTTTATATTTTTCCCATTTTAATGCCACTGGCAGTTATTATCTTTTTTCAAATTCTTCACACTTGGGGGATGGGGTGGTAATTTGATGACAAATGCATTAGTCATGCGATGTTATTGTTAATTGCGTTATTGATGGTTGCTACATCAATCCTCCAGGTCCCTTCAATTGGTTTCAATAATTCTTTATTTACCTACTTACGTTTGCTTACTTATTTACTTTACTTACTTATCGTATCTTTATGTTTTATGGGTCTGGCCCCTGCAAGGAGCTTCTGCGAATGATTCCTTCCTTTTGGTTTAGTTTAGTTACATTAACGTCCCGTTTAAAGCAACACTTGGGCTTTTTTTGGGACGGACCTCGTAAATTTGAACCGCGGTCAGATAACGAGGACGACACCTGAACTGTCACCCCCTCTCCACACCACACCACGCCAGCGGGAGGACGTTTGGTCAGGACAGATTTAACGTGCAACTGACCCCCTTACACGGCGGTTCTTCGGTGAAATCGGGTCTCGAACCTGAAACCCTCCGGTTCCGAAGCCGAGACCGTACCACCAGGCCACCGCGGTCCTTCCTTTTGGAGTTGTTTTCAAACAGTGCATGGATACTCCGAGACAGGACCATATAAAATATATGCCCTCAAACCTCTTATGAAATCTCACTTGTTATGTGGTGAGAATGATAAAATATTCAGTATTGTATTGTTTTAATTACTGCCCATATTGATGTAATGGTTGTAAATGTTTCTTTAAGATTCAATAAATCCTGTCTGGTTGTCTAAACCAACCAACCTCTGTAGTGCTGTGTGGTGGATTTTTTTTTCCTATGATATTTTCAAAGATATTAAGCACTGCTTACTAGGATGTCTTAAAATAGATTTTCAATTCGACTGGTATATTTACAGTTAAATGACCCTGAAGATAAAAACTCGGAGATTTCATTCCATAATTTAATCAATATAATCAATGTCTTGGGAGATAAAATTGTATTTCATTAAATAATTTAATCTTCTTTATGACAATAAAATTTCATTTCATTAATTAATTTAACCAGCAATCAATGTCTTCTTTCAGTGTATTCGGAGATAAAATTTCGTTTCATTAAATTATTTAGACAACATAATAAATGTCTTCTTTCAATATATTCGGAGATAAAATTTGATTCCATTAAATAATTTAATCAATATAATCAATGTCTTCGGAGATTAAATTTAATTTTATTAAATAATTTAATCAATATGATCAAGGTCTTAGGAGATCAAATTTGATTTCATTAAATAATTTATTCAGTATAATCAATGTCTTCTTTCAATATATTCAGAGATAAAAATTGATTTCATTACATAATTTAATCAATATAATCAATGTATTCGGAGATAAAATTTGATTTCATTAAATAATATTATCAAAATAATCAGTGTCTAAGGAGATAAAATTTGATTTCATTGAATAATTTAATCAATATTATCAATGTATTAGGAGACAAAATTTGATTTCCTTAAATTATTTAATGAAAATAATCACTAACTTCTTTCAATGTACATGGAAAATAAATTTGATTTCATGAAATATTTTAACCAGCGTAATTAGGGATTGCAATATCGGACCAAAAGTTCAATACCGGTATTCGGTATTTTTTAGATCTTAATACCGGGATACCGGTTTTAATACCGGTATTAGAAATTTTAGGAAAAGAAAGAAAACAAGGGTTTTTTGGGGGGTTTTATTTATCAGTTTTATTAGAAAATGTAAATATCACAAAAATAATTTGTAACTTATAAGTTATAACATTATATAAAGTATCACAAAAAAGTAGAGGAACATCTTCTTTATTTCAGTCACAAAAAAGTGTTGTTGTTGTTTCTGATCCAAGGTGGTACAGCTGCGCTATACCACCTCCATGAAACCGAAGATCTCTAAAAAGTCCAAAAACAATAGCGGATCCCTTAAAATCTCAAAAATCGTAAAATTTAAACACTTAAGAATATGATTTGTGGAGACTTGATCTGCCTTGCTCCAAGGACATTCAGCAAAGATCCTCCGTCCGTGTTGGAAGGTGAGGTATTTTGTGTGTCCACTTAAAAAACGAGAGAGAGCTGTTTGATGTTTTCTAGAGATATTCAGACGATGACACCAACCGGGATTCTTACAAAAGTACCAAGGTTGAGCAGGTGGGACTCTTCAAAGTGCACTCGACTCTATCTTTTTGATAAAGATTTAATAGAGATTTTGATTTCAGAATAAGTTAGTGTTGCATCACCATGAAATATGTCAGCTGAGACAGTCTTAGCCAAATTATTCGCTATCTCATTGCCATTTAAACCAACATGTGAGGGGACCCACTGAAAGTGTAAAGAGTGTTCAGCGGAGAGCCTGACAATAATAATGTTTAGATAAACAAAAAAGTGTTAACATCACTATTCAGTCTGAGGTACTATTACAAACTTTTGAAATGTGATCTTAAAAACATAATGCATCAATTGGACTGTCATTAAACCTGGAATGTAATATTGTGCAGAAATTATCAGCTGTCGAAAACTTTCTTTCGGGATCTACGATAGTTGGTGGTACTGTTAGCAATTTGCAATATACTTTTTCCAAATATTTACCTCTGAATTCCTCATCTTCAAATAAATCGATTACTCGACGGATGGTTTTCGATATAGCTGATTTCTGTATTGTATTTTGGCTTGTTGAATTTTTTTTATCACTAATTTTAATTTTTGTCATGAGACAATTCCTTTCACATTAGTGCCATAATAATATCCGATAACTGAACCGAATTCTTCTGAATGTGGATAGGTTTGTGGGTAAAAAAATTTTAACACAATTTACTATAAACTTGATCAGCTTTGAATTCGTTAGTCTCTTTTCTTCTTTTTCATTTTTAAAATCATTATAATTATGTAAATACCGTAAGACATTTTCTATTTCGGTATGCCTTTCTTCTGTGCGATTTTTCAATGTAATATATAATTCCTCAGATAGTGATGTTTGCTGTTCTTTCAGTGACTGCAACATGAAATTTATTGTTGCATTAGCTGTTAATAAATTAGAATCTCTCTCAAATAATGCCTGAACAGCCAGTTTTTAATATTAAGTTTATATTAAGTTATAACAACCTGTTCTGGATATTAAGTCGAATTCACTATCTGAAAAATTAATTTGCTGGTTTAAGTCGATTATTGCTTTTTGGATTGGATTTCTCAGTTTCAAAAATCTTTCCATCATTAGGAGTAAACTGTTCCAACATGTTTTAGAATCTCCTCCTAAATATCTCCTTTCATCTTTCCTCTCACTCCTATTTTGTCAAAGTAAACCATACTAACGCATGCGCAAAAGGTGGAGGGTTTTACAATCCATTGTCATACAGTATTTTATCGCTTCTCTTGATTGTACGATGCAACTTTGTATTCGCAGTCTAATTAATTTCGTCCGTTAGGGAGACATAAAAACAAAAACGTATACTATTTTGCTATGTTGGCGATCCCTGAATAATTTAAATAAGACAATTTAAAAAAAAAAATTCTTGTAAATACCGAAAAATCGGTATTTAAACTTGTGAAAACCGGTATCACAAAATTGACAAATGGCTCAAAATACCGGTATTCGGTATCCCTGTATACCGGTATTGCAATCCCTAAGCTTAATCAATGTCTTCTTTCAATGTATATGGGTAATAAATTTGATTTCATTAAATAATTTAATCCATACAATCATGTCTTTTTTCAATTTATTTGGAGATAAAATTTGATTTCATTAATAATTTATTCAATATAATTAATATCTTCTTTCAGTGTATTTGGAAATAAAATTTGATTTTATTAAATATAATTAACATAATCAGTGTCTTCGAAGATCAAATTTGATTTCATGAAATAATTTCATCAATATAATCAATGTCTTCTTTCAATTTCTTCAGAGATAATATTTTATTTCATCAAATAATTTAAGCAGTATATTAAATGTTTTCTTTCACTGTATTAAGAGATAAAATTTGATTTCATTAAGTAATTTAAACAACATAATCAGTGTCTTTGGAGATCAAATTTCAGTTCATTAAATAATTTAATCAGCATAATCAATGTCTTCTTTCAATGTATACGGACAATAAATTTGATTTCATTAAACATTTAATCCACATAATCAGTGTCTTCGGAGATAAAATTTGATTCCATTAAATGATTTAATTCAATTAATTAGTGACTTCGGAGATAAAGCTTGATTTCATTAAATAATTTAATTAATATAATCAATGTCTTTTTGCAAAGTCGCATTTTGGCTCATGCAGCATTTGATAAGATTGCCTTTAGTCAATTTGTGAATGCTTTATAAATTTGGTTTAAGGAAAAAAGGATTATCTATGCTATTCAACAGAGAAAGAAATAATATTAATCTCGAAGGTGTTTTTGCTTTAAGTGAAACCATTAACGGGAAAACTCCCATTTAATACTAAGCGTTTCATAGTTGCACATTTTACCTTTTCTTTCTTGTATTTTTTAAAATTAATTTCTATCATTCTCTCTAACTAGAAAATGAATTTTCCCCCCATTACAGATGATATGTAGATTTAAAAACGAACATGTTAAGTTCAATGAATTACATTTAAAGAATGAAATATTTTCACTCATGGAATTCTGAAGAATTAACCTCTTTAAATATACATAAACATGATACATCAATACATATCATGTATAACATATTAACAGGGCCATATTATCAAATAGACAAATTAAGCAATTGCCTAATGGTTCTGTAATTTTGGAAGACGCCTTCAAGATTTAAATAAAAAAAATGTTTTGCTGTCTTTTTCCCAGGAAATTTAATTTTGCCGTTCATTGAATTATAAAAACTATATCTTGGAATATATCGAAATAAAAATTTAAGTATTATTCAAATTTCGGAACATTATTCCAGTAATATTCTCAGATAATCACCATTTGCATGCTTTTTTAAAAATTTATTTTTAGACATAAAAGATGGAAATAGGGAAACTTTATACCTAAAGATAAAAGTCCTTTTTCATATTTTAAGAACGTTAAATCCTATAAATGCCACTTAGATAGTGTTAAAAAATTTGATAATTTTTTTAAAACGTAAAATTCTGTAGCATTATTTTTAAAATTTAATTGTGCCTTTTTTAAAATGTAATATTTTGAAGCGAAGTTAAAGTGATTTCTGATTAATTTTTTTATTATTATTCCAATTTGTCAAAAGTTGGGGCTTAAAACTGCTTACAAAGAAGTTGAATGAAAGCCAATAAAACAGATATGATTTCGAAAAATTGGAGAGAGAGAAGCTGTTTTCGAGACTTGCATTGTTCCTAGAATGCTTAATGAAAGCCGCGGTGGCCTGGTGGTAAGGTCTCGGGTTTCAGGTTCGTGACACGATCCATCGAAGATCCGTCGTGTAAAGGGGTCTGTTGCACGTTAAATCTGTCAGATCAAACATCCTCCCGCTGGTGTGGTGTGGAGAGGGGGGTGCCAGCTCAGATGTCGTCCTCGTTATCTGACCGTATTTCAAAATTACGAGGTCCGTCCCAAAATAGCCCTAGTGTTGCTTTACAACGGGACGTTAATATAACTAAACTAAACCTAGAAAGCTTAATCTGGCCCTGGATTAACCGGAGGACAATTAACGTGTGTTAAGGGCAATCCAGTGTTGTAATACTGTGGAGTAACATATAACAGTTCGAAAATTGCATTTGAGTGGTAGGAGAATGCACCATCTGACTTACACAAATATTTATTATCAGATTTAGAAAAGCAATTGAACAATCAGAATTAAACTAGTTTTGAAGAATCAACCATTGTTTCATGAGGAAATATTTCCTCTGAAAAAAAATGACTCAAAAAATGGAAATGGTCTATTTGTGAAAAACAGACAAGTTCAAATTTGTATTCTAAATTTCTTTTTTTGAATATCCTATATATTATAATACAAAAAACTAATACAAGTTATAAAATATCTGCATTCACAAAATATAGTAGAACATATTATTTGTACTAAAAAAAAATTCACACGGAGTCGTACTATTTTACCGACATTGCCTACTGATAATATCCTACAATTATTTATGCCAACCGAGATTTCTCAATTCAGAATTACCAAAATATCTCTTCTTATCTCTATTTCTTTCTTTCCAAACCAAAAGAATGTCAGAAACAATTATCCAAAACTCATATAAAAATATGAAATTCTTAATTTTAAGGATGATTTTAATTGCTGATGCATCTGTGGTGATCCTTCTTTCATCAAGATGACGTCCAGTTTAAGCTGCGTGCTTGTGTAAGTGGATTAATCATGCGATGCATGAGCCAACTGTATTTTCTTTTTTCGAGATTTATATTTATTACTTTAACTAGTAAAGAAAAAAGACTTCTTCTTAATGCTTTCTTTAAATAAGAAGGTTATTTTTTTACGCCGTCATTAAATTAAATATTGTCGTTTCTAATGGCACTTGTCACAGACAAGACCACTGACTTTAGAAGTCAGTGATTTTAAGCCAAGGGTACGTCTCTTGTTTTTTTTTCATTAGGGTCATCTAGGGCCAAGAGTACGACTTACCTACACACGTTACAACCCTTTTTACGGGGTGAACTTCATTCATGCATTTCATTCACTCATCCTCAGATCGTAATTTAGACCTCAATCAGAGAACGATCACCCCTGATCCCTGATTTTCAAATTTCTTTTTCATCATTTCAGCGTATTATTTCTTAGCAGGGTTAGGTTTTATTGCTTAATAGCTCTGTAACCTCTCCAGGAGGGGAAATGTCCTTTTTGATGGCAGTTTATGCAGATCAATTCCGCTATCTTTTCTTAATATTACATGATTGCATGACTACCGTTGCACTTAAGGCAGCGATGGTTGCATTTATAGTTTCTTGTGCAGTATGTAGAAATCCTAACAGCTGAAGCAAACCTTACTTTTATTTCTACGTCTAAAACTTCCATTTAATATTCTGATGTTGATGAGGGATTTCAGGTTGCAGATGTCTTGACACTTTTCGGATTTCTTTAGTTCTATCAGGAACAAAAGATGTAGAGATTTACTTCGGTAGTTTTTTAATTGAGAGATACTCAATATGTGAAAATTTAGTTCATTTAGCTCACCTTTAATGATGACTTTTAAGGGACGTTCATCTGCAGCTCCAGAGATACATACTCTTGTTTCTTTTCAGTTAGAATTGTATTATTTTCTTACAGGACTCCTTATTTTCAGAGGACAACTCGATGAATCCATTTTTGAATTATTGTCAATTCTATGGCATGTACTGCTGATTTCTTGCAATATAAGATTATATCCTGAATATCAGTTTCAGATTGATAGGAGAGATTTTCTTTATTATTTATTCTTTCCTTTATTAATAAGGAATTTTCTTCTTTATTTATTTCTTACCCTTGCAATGATCTGTTAAATTGTTTTCAGGGTTTGGAACTTCTTTTGGAGTTGCAAGACAGCAGGAGACGATTTGCTGGAAGGCCGTCTTTTCATTGCTTTCTCCTTAACTACAGGTTTAAGATCATCAGAGAGACCAATTTCAGACTAGCCGTTTGTATCTTCGAGGGCCTGCAATTTCATTAGAATTGGGCATTGCTTATGCAAGCAAGGGTTAGCAGCTTAATTCTAGGAGTGGAGTTAAGAGAGAAACTTCTCTAATTCCATTGTATTTTTTACATTGTCGTATCCCTTCAGTTATGGGCAGAAAATTTTAAAATTAAATTCAAATTTATGTTTGTGGCGTCTTGATTCAGGTGCTGGTAACGGCCTTCTTCTGCTGCTGGCGAGTATTGATGCTTTGATAGGATCTTTGAGAGCAGGATGAAGGGACTCCACTGGAATTGGGAGTGGATAGTCAACTTCTATCATTAGCAGTCTGGACTATGATTCTAGGATCATTATCAGAGACTGCTATAACATGAATATACCTCGATTCATGTCATTCAAGATTGATGGAAAACGCAATCCAAAACAAGCTAAAATATGCAGAAAGTGCACAAATAACAGGTAGTGCCAAAGCCCGCCTACGTAAGGAGCTACCTGATGTATCACTAATCGATCTTGGTTTGGTAGAAGGCAGGATGCAAAAAGATTTTGAGGTACAGATCAGATCTGTTGAGAGAGCGCAGAGCGGGAACACGGAGATGTAAAAAAGATGCCCGTCTTACTAGAACAATTGTCAGAGCGAGAATCCCCTGGAATTCCTCGAAATCGTCTACTTTCCCGGACTGCAATTGTGTTTTTGTTAAGCGGATATTAATTTCAAGTTCATCTTATATTAAAATGCTTTATTTATCTTCAAAATCACATAGTATGCTTTTTTTAAATCAAAACCTTTCGAAGTTATTATTATTTTCATGTTCAGTTAATTTAGTGCTTTTTCGTGGAAGACCTCTGTCGTCATTGTTACCTAGGTAACCAGTAGCTTCAAGGAAAAGCCTCCTCCTCGTGCCGCGCACAGTGTTTTTCTCACTCAGGCCGGTTCTTTGTTGCCATGGTTACCAGCCTTGATGCGCGGGACTCTTCATTCTGCCTCCAGATGTGTTCATGGTTACCTGTCTCATCGAGAGAGGATTTGCGGTGTCTCCTTCTGTGGTGTGTTGCAATACCATTCGACGGTCTCCTATTTTTCCAGCCACTTTTGTTTGGTCTGAATTCTATAATTGTCACAGGCCCATCGGCGATATTTCCTGGACTGTCTAGACAAAGTTTTCAATAGAGTTTTACCAACGTTTACCATAGTTTCAGGTGCTGATTTTTGAAATGCTTCTACTCTTATTTAGTGTCTAGTTTTTGCGCGGACTTTTTGTGTATCGTTTTCGACTTGTGCTTTCGGGACTTTTGATTATCTCAAAAGGGTAAGTCAATGGATTTTTTGCATTTATTGTTTGTTTTGAATATTGATCTTTTAGTGTGTTCTTCATTCTGTTTTTAATATTTCATTGTATTTTGTCTGATTTTGTGCATTTTTGTTCTATTTGCTCTCTATGACTTGATACATAATGTAGAGAAATTTGCGAATGATAATTTTTTTCTGACCCATTGATAATCGTTTTTTGATCTTTGAAAGATCGTTGTGCAAAAATGAAGTTAAATATAAAAACTAACATTACAGCTCATATTCTGCTTTTTGAAATAACGGTGTTTTGATTGCTGAAGATAATGGGGGGGCGTGGAAATAATTATAATTATAAGAATATGTGGACTGGTGACTTATTGATTTCATTTCTCTAAAACACCTGAAAAATTGTAATATCGAAAACTCTCCATATACTTTCTTTGCTTCTACTGGCCAAGGGTAGTCTGATTTAACATAGACTAGTCTTGTTTTTATTTTTATTTTTTTCTTTAATCACGCCTTGAACAAGGATACCACGAAGCGTATTAAAGTATTTAAACCTAAAGTTAATTTAAAATTTTTGGTTTCCAATAAATTTATTAATCATGAATTAATTAATTATATTACTTATTTTTTTTCATTTTAATATTCTAAATAATTCAAATTGTTCCTGCGATCACTTTGGCGATACAGACCATTTTGATTTTCCCTGCGAATGTTCCAAAGATTATCAATTAAAAGAAACCTAATGACTAATATAAATATAATTAACTCATGGATGTTTTAAATAGTGAAATCTCCGTTGAAATTAAAGAAGTGCATGGTTGGCGCTCAGGGGATATTGATTGATTGATCAGTATTTCCTAAGCTTATCTGTCCTTACCTAAGTTTTCCTTCTGTTACTTGGCTATTTTGTTGGTGGAAATTAGCTTTTTCAACAGCTACCTGTCTTCCTTACAGGAAGATCTTTGCGATTTTTGACTGATTTTTATGGTTCAATTTTTTTAATTTTTATTTTGCAGATGTCGATTATATATTTAGGACATAATGTCCATAATGAACTTATATATTTTCTTTTATTTCCTTTAATTAGTTTGCGTTTGCTTTTAATATGTTCCTTATTATTATTATTATTTTACTTTTTTGATACAAGAGAAAGCATTGTGTTCGTCAAAAGTTTCGACGTCAAAATTTTGACAAATTTTCGCATTTTAGACCTCGATGAGTTCGAAAAATACATTTTTAGCATTATGCTTGTTTGTCCGGCCATCTGCCTGTCTGTAACAAGATAATTCAAAAATGTTTTGAGATAGACCAATGAAATTTGGTATATGGATTTTAGATTTCCATCAATTTTTGAGCAAATTTCATTTAGAGGGAGAATATCTACCAGGTTGCCCGAATATAATTTGAGACGACAACTGCAAAGCGAAGAGGGCTAGATGGATAAAATTTGGCACAGATTTAGCATCTAGAATGTATTTGCTATAGAATAACTGTTAAATTTGAAACCACATGCGTCCTGAGGTTCACTTTCTGTTCGTCTACACTTTCACAACATGTAAATCTAAGCCTTCACAAGTATCTAAACTTAAAAACGCGAGGATTATGAAATTTAATATATGATTTTGTGACTACAAATGTAGTCCTGTTTCACATTTGGGTTTTAATCGTTTGGAAATAGTTTATCTAAGGCCCAATTTCGATTTTCGGGTAACTATTGCTAAATATGAGGGAATAATTTGCCAAAAAAAATCCCCAGGAATCACACGATAGATTCAGTAAAAATTCTAAATTCAAACCAAAGATTAATATTTCGTATCTATTGTTCGCTAATGCCATGAGAGGTATTTGCGACCTTACCGAAGATTCACCATTTTATGCAGGAGAAAGGGCATGACACCTTTATTAGAGTGTATGGGAGAAAGTTTTAGGAAGACAACCCCCGCTGGTTGAATTTTCTTTACACAGCTTTTCACTTTCATTTATTGTACAATAATGCTTCTATTTATTATCCTTGGGCTTTCTACATTGTGTTAAATTAACAAATATTTATAGTTCTTGTTTGTCAGTTATCAAGATTTTGAGCTATGATGATATCTATTATTTTATTTTTGATATGGAGATATGGAATTTTTATGATATTGAGATTACTTTACAGGTTTATGAATTCTTTATTTTATTGTTTTATTTCTTTATATTATTAATATTTGTTATTTTATTATTTTCTGTTTAAATTCTTTTTTTTTTCTAAAGTAAATGAAAGTAGCTCTTTTATTGATTTCTATGTCTGAAAATATGATTTATATAGTGATGCTTATTTGTATTCATTGAAAATTTCGCATTGATTTATTCTTCGATGCGATCATCTTTATTTGTACCTCAGACAAACATATACTCGGGTGGGACAACAATATGGCGGAATATGCTGTGAATCGCTGCATGCATATTTTGCGAAATCCTGATCCTGTTTAATTAACCTTTTACAGTATTTGCCTTTATTACACCTCACATAACAGAACGTAACTGGTAGGAATGGTCTCTGCAAATATTTCTCACACACTCTTTAATATACCCAAGAAGCAATAGACAGTCGGCCAATCATTGGCGAAGCATCGCCCCACAGAACGAGCGAGGTTGGGGCGAGATCGCCTCCGACCTAGCCCCCAAATTGGTCATGTTCCCCGGCAATTCGCCGCGCGCTGTGATCGCCCCGGCTTGCTTTTGACGAATTTGTCGATCATTTTGCGACATGTTATTATCACAGGCAATGTTATACCAAGTATTTCGCGACCTGTTTTATCAATGGGCGACCCAATACCAATCCTTTCCCCATGTATTTTAGCAATGGGCGGCCCAATACCAATCATTAGTCGATTTATTTCTGAATACTTGCCGGTGTCAAACTGAAATATTAGTTTAGTGGTTATTCAGTTTTCTCAAACACTAGAAACTAGTGTCATAATATTTAAAACTATCGAACTTTCAAAATTTTGTTAAAAGACTGAAAATACGAAATCTTTTTAATGGTTTACTTTTCTTTTTTATTTATGAATAATTGTGTTTGTTACTTATTTTGATAAATTTAAAATTCCATAAAACATTTGCTTTTTATCGAAGGATATTTTCCATGATTTTTTAACAATTTTTTCCAACTTTTTTTAACTATTATTATAGCATATATTTTTCCACAATCTTATCCTATAAAACTTTTAAATGACATTTTTTTACTGATCTTAAAAAAGTAAACAAATGTTAAAATTATCTGAAATAATTTTAAATTTGATCACCTGCACATCTATCTACATATAAGATTTATTTCCTTCATTGATATTTCCTATTTATTTTCATTGTTTAATGCATGGGAAAAAAATGTTAACATAATCATAGTTTCAATTGTATAATTAATCAGTATAATTTTACTGATATATATAACACATCTACTTTCAAATTCCTAATATTGCCAATATCATCTGTTTTTAAAAGTGATTTCATAAAAATTCAAAACAGAAAAATATATAAACTTTTATTAAAAAATATTTTCTTTACTATACACACTTTTATATTGCTTAATGTGAGAAATAAACAAAGAATTTCTAAAGAGTAATAAATAAAACACAAATTCCTCCTTTAATGTATTTTGAACACACTACCCCCCCTTTTTTTAATGCATTGGTTAAAAATTGTGTAAAACGCTACATTTTATAATTCCTATTATATGTTTCTTCAATAGACAACATTTTACAAGCACAAACTAATAAGTTACTTCAAATTTCTAACATTTTTATAATTCATGTTTAGTGATGTTTCGATTTGTAGCAAAATAACCAAATTTGATCTAAGTTAAACTCTGAATATTTCACAATATGTTTAATAAAAATTCCATGCTCAAAAATGCAATGCTTCTTTCAATTTTACTAATTCTATTTACTATTAACTTACAAAATTACTTCGTGAAGAAATTTTATACCTCATTATAAATTTTAATGTTAGCTAATGTCCAATAGATAACATTTTACAAGCACAAATTAATAATTTACTTCAAATTTCTAATATTTTTTTTATTATCTATGAATAGTTTGGTTTGGTTTTATAGCACAAGAACTAAATTTGATATTTGATTGACACTGAATATTTCACAAAAATTCCATACACAGAAATGCAACACTTCTTTCAATTCTACAAAATTCGTTACTTACTATTAATTTGCAAAGTTACTTCAAGTTGTAGAAAATTTATACCTCATTATAAATGTTAGTGTTAGCTTATGTCCAACATACAACATTTTACAAACACAAATTAATAATTTACTTCAAATTTCTAATGTTTTATTGATCTATGTTTAGTTGTTTGGTTTTGTATACAAGAACCAAATTTAATTAATGTTTAACTCTGAATCTTTCACAAAAATTCCATTCCCAAAAATGCAACACCTCTTTCCCCTATAGGAAATTTGATTTACTATTAATTTACAGAGTTACTTCATATTGCATTAATTTTAAACCTCATTATAAATGTTAGTGTTAGCGAATATTCAATAGAGAACAATTTACAAGCACAAATGAATAACTTACTTCAAATTTCTAATATTTTCTTGATCAATAATTAGTTAGAATTGGTTTTGTGGCACAAGAACCAAATTTGATCTATGGTTAACTG
This sequence comes from Argiope aurantia, assembly GCA_026543865.1. Classification (NCBI taxonomy): domain Eukaryota; kingdom Metazoa; phylum Arthropoda; class Arachnida; order Araneae; family Araneidae; genus Argiope; species Argiope aurantia. The sequence continues at coordinate 144,905 of JAPMOR010085492.1, read as the reverse complement.
AATATTTGAAAAATATGTTTCACAAAAATTCCATACACAAAAATGCAACACTTCTTTTACTTATACGAAATATTATTTATTATTAACTTACAAAGTTACTTCATGTTGTAGAAATTTTATACCTCATTATAAATGTTAGTGTTAGCTAATGTCCAATAGACAACATTTTACAAGCACAAATTAATAATTTACTTCAAATTTCTAATATTTTTTTATTATCTATGAAAATCTAGTTTGGTTTGTTTGGTTTTGGTTATCTAGTTTGGTTTGTTTGGTTTGGTTTTATAGCACAAGAACTAAATTTGATATTTGATTGACACTGAATATTTCACAAAAATTCCATATACAGAAATGCAACACTTCTTTTACTTATACGAAATATTATTTATTATTAACTTACAAGGTTACTTCATGTTGTAGAAATTTTATACCTCATTATAAATGTTAGTGTTAGCTAATGTCCAATAGACAACATTTTACAAGCACAAATTAATAATTTACTTTAAATTTCTAATATTTTTTTTTATCTATGATTAGTTTTGTTTTGTTTCATGGCACCAAATTTGATCTACGATTAAATCTGAATATTTCACAAAAATTCCGTACCCAAAAATGTAAGCACTACTTTCAATTATATGAAATTTCTTTAGACAAATATTTTTTTTAATTATCATTTTCCCTCTTTATTTTTAGGAGAAAAGAAAAACAACTATGCAAAACAATTTATTTACAAAAACCTTCATTAAATAATATTTTAGAAATAAAAAGTAAAATAATAATTTATTGAAATTTTGGACTGAATTTTTTGTAATAACTTATACACCCAAGCAAAATCCTGAAACTATGATTTATAACTTACAAGAGTAAATAATATTGTCATAAAGTCATTTATAAAAAAATTATTTAAACTTTATTTACAAGTCTTTTAATCTTTATTTATTATGTAATACTTTTTCTAAAAATTTCTAAAAATCCACACATATTTATATAAATACTAGTTTTTACCTACGACTTCGTTCGCGTGGAAATTTTGATGTTTATGTATGAGAACTGACGATCTGATCAACACTCGGTAGTGTCTGTCTTTGGTCGTTGTTTTTGGTGATGTTTCATGTTGGGGGAATGTTCGCTTGCAAGGTTAAGCTGCAATTAGAAAGCGGAATGTTCAATATGGCCACTGTTAAGCAAAGTTGCAGGAATGTCTGAGGAAGATACAGTCAGAGCTATATTCCGGTCCTTGTGGAGTTGGACTAGCAGGAGATTCAGCACAAACGTCTTACCCGTACCCTCCGGTGCATCAAGAAAGAATAATCCCTCCTCTCCACTATTTACTCGGTTCAGAATCGTTTCGTAGATTTGACGCTGCTCGGAAAGTAATCGTAGTGCCATTTCATTGAAATGCACTTTAAAAATCACGGTGGTGTAGTTTAGCTCCTTCACAACTTCGCTTGATAATTCCCCTCTTCGCTGCGGTGGAGGTAGGCAGAAATCAGTGAGAATTTTTCCAGATATGGAAATCATTTTATCCTCAATCAGTACAAAAGCTTCATTAATGTTTAGGTAATTGTGTCATCCAGTTTATGCACGATATCTTTTGATAAAGCGTCCTTGTATTTATACTAAACTGGAAGGGGGGGGGGTTGAAGTCCGAAAGTGTTCACTAATATTGCAAACAGGTCTTCTAGCTACTTTCATAGCCCGAGCTTTATTACTTCTCTTCGAAAGATTAGATTTGCGGTTTCTGGGCATTTCGAAAAACTATCAAATAATAACAAATCAAAAATATTAAAACTAACCTAAAACCCGATGTACTTAAAACTATGAGCATGTGCGAAAAATATATAATTAACATAAATACAATTTAGTTAAAAAAACACACAACTAACCTAAAAATAATTGATTTACATTGTAACCTGAAATAAAACAAAACAGCGAGTCCGTATTTCTTTAAAATCAAGTCAAGTCTATTTTCTTTATCGATCGAGATTGAGATAGCTACAACAGAATAATACACATAATTTTTAAACTTTCAATTAAAATGAAAACAAAATTGTCAACAATCAGAACACACTGTGCATGCGTGAATTTTCAACGCCAGTTGGGGTAACGCAAATGCGTGAATTTTCTACGCCAGGTGGGGTAGAAATGCAGATTAGAAATTTTTAATTTCCTTTAATCTGTTTTATTTTAATTTAAAAGTACTTCAGAATGAATCCGAAAGATCGATTAATTAACAATGTTTAAATTTAAATGCATAAAACAGCAAGTAAATAAACAGAATCCTTTGAAATAATCGATCGAAAATATATTAAGCCTAACCTCATTAGTGTGGGGAAAAAAAACTGAAGCCTTACTCATTTTTGGCGGTATTTGACCTCTGATTTTTGGCTGGAAAGTTAGTTTTTAATTACTAAAAAATTAAACACTCAATTAACTGGATTAATTAATAGCCTATGTCCTATTCCAGACTATAATCTATCTCTGTGCTAAATTTCATCCAATTCCGTTCAACCGTTCTGGTGTGATTGACTAACAAACATCCATCCATCCATCCAAACTTTCACATTTATAATAGTAGTATAGATTATATATATGTATAACTGAATCTTCAGCTACATATAAAGAATTATACATTTCTTTATATTAGTATTATACCTAGAAAACAATTATAATAATAATTGGCTTTCACTTCATTTAAAAGTACAAATAAAACATTTGTTGACAATTGGAGATGAGTAATTAACAAGCGAAAGTCTTATAGAACTTCATAAGCATTCATAAGTAGGTAAATTTTATAATAATATTTAGGATAATAAAGAAAAATAAAAATAACTCAAACGAATGGGAGTAAAATTTATATTACTGTTTTATGAAATGTGAAATAATTAGAAACTATTCATATAAGAGTACTCAAAAGTGCCTGCATAATCTGAAGTTTTAAAGATTTTATTTTGAAGTTAAACGCATTCTGCTAAACGCATAAACGCATTCTGCTAAACTATTTTAACCTCATGTCAAAATGAAAATAATTACACAAGTGTTATTGCAATACCAAAATATAAGAATGTTATTTAATACATTTTAAAACCTTTCATAGAAAAATTGTAAATGTAAAGGAAAATTAACTAAGCTAAATAGAGTTAAAATCACTTGAACTGTCACTCTTAAAAAATAATGAGGTTGCCATTAAAAAAATTTATTCAAAATATATAAAGAAAAATAAAAGTTGTACAAAATGTATGCCTTTCTTATTGAGGCAAATAATTTTTCATATAAAAAAAATCAGAAATTAAAATTAACCTCTTGTTGCAATGTGGTAGGCTTGAATAATATTTTGAAATACATTTCTTTGCATTTTTCATGAAAAGACATTTCATATTTTGACACTTTGTTTAACCTATACATTTGATAAATCCTTGGCTGCTTCTACTGGGTTGAGTAATTGCAACTGACCGGAGAGAAATTTCGTGATTTGGAATATCTGCGATTCTAAGCAAGTTCTTAGGATATAAAATGAATCGAGATCTCTCATATAGTTGCTTTAAATTTCCTTCTGATGTTCTAAGTCGGTAGAAACCATATTCAGTCACATTCATTATAACTACCAATATATTGTGCAAACCATTTTGTCCCTTTTTGAAGTCAGGAAGTCAGGAATAGGAAATCGTCCAAACAAATAGTGAGAAATTTTTTTTCCGCTTATATTTCCAGATTAATTTTAAAATTTATTTTACCTTCAATTGCATTTTCCACAAAATTTTAATTTCATCGAATGAGAGATGTATTTCATACTTCGCCAGGTTGTCATTTGGCATTCTATAGAATGTTTAGAAAATGTATGACATACAAATTGTTTCATACATTACTGGCTTGTTTTAGGGATTATATACAATGCCTAAGCATTCTATAGAATGCTGGATTTCATATTTTGCTGGTAACTCATATAAGGAATTATACATATACTTTTCTCCCAGTTCACTTTCTTTTTTTGACAGATTTGATGTACCTAGAAAACATATTTCTTAATTAGAATAATGATTGAGCTTTCACTTCTTTTAAAAGTACAAATAAAATATTTGTTGACAATTGGAGATATGCAATTAACAAGCAAAAGACTCATAGAACTTCATAAGCATGATAATGTTTTCAATCTGATAATGGACTATGTAGGCAAATATTATAATAATGTTTAGGACAATAAAGAAAAATAACGTAAACTAATGGGTGTAAAATTTATGTTACTATTTTATGAACGGTGAAATAATTATAAATTATTCATATAAGAGTATTCAAATGTAACTACATAATGGCAAATTTTAAAGAATATATATATATTTCTTTGAAATTTACAATAAATATATTCTGCTAATCTATTTTTTAGTCTTATATCAAAATAAAAGTAATAGCAAAAATGCTATTGCAAAACCAAAACATAAGAACGTAATTTAATGCTTTTTAAAACTTTTTTCATTAGAAATTGTTGTTAACAAAAGGAAAGGAATTGTAAACGAAATGGGAAAATATCTGCAATAATTTAAGAACACACACAAAAAAGAACTAACAAATAAAATCACTTGAAAAGAATACGAAAAAGAAAAGAAATGGTGATAGTTCAATGAACAAAGTAAAATTTCAATACTTAATGAAACAGAGAGATTAACAGTGAATCGTTAACTTAATATTTATTAGGCTTTATGGTCGCTTACACCTAACGCTAATAATATCATGTTCAACTCCATGTTTCAGGTAATCAACGAGTTCGAACGGCTTCAACAAAATTAATCTTTTTTATTCACTATTTAGAATAAATAATATATTATTTACAAATATATAATAATAAATATTTTACACTTACCGAGTTTCTTGAAATGATAGCACACGTTGCTGGTTGAATTTCAAAATCCAATACATGTCAGGTGATTCATGGGAAATTTCTAAAATATATTCACATAGCGCCGCCTAGGAAAAGCGACTTTCCAAGCATCGAGGCGACTATGGGCCGATTACTTTGAGTCGGTCGTTTTCACAAAGTCGCCGTGGTAGTTCACTCCAATGAAAAAGCGACCTTCAGAGGCGACAGAAAAAAATATGGTCAGAATCCGATGTCATGCCAATGCAAAGATGACATTGACAAAATACGGGCGAGCTATATCCGACTGATGCGACCATTGGCAATCATTTGGCGACCACTCTTGCTACTTCGGTACTCACTTTATTTTATTAACAAACAGTAGTAAAGAAAGAGCCCATAAGTGTACGAGTTTTGATGATTATTCACTGAAATGCAGTTAATACGAATGTACCAGAAAATTGAATGTGCATTTTGGATTGCTTTTTTTCCAGTTCAATATTTTCAGATCAGATGTCGTCCTCGTCATCTGACCGCTGTTCAAAATTACAAGGTCAGTCCCAAAATAGCTCTTGTGTTGCTTTAAAATGGGACATTAATATAACTAACCCAGAGCACAAACGATAATTTTGAGGTACAATAAACGAAAATCACGAAAGTTTGCTTCTGGCATAGATTTGGAATAAAGTCGCCTTTGAAATAAAAGAAAAGCAGTATTGTTTTTTTAATAATACAAGTTAGTTGCTTATCTGAAGTAAGCAGTGGTGAAATTTTGTAAGGAAATAAGTATCCAGCTCATATCCAGAATTGTTGCCATTCCCCTCGTAAAACTAAAATTGTGTGCAAGCTTTCGATTGTAGCTTTGATGAAAATAAGTATTAAATTTTAAAGGGATATTTCAATGGAAATATTATAAAAAATTCTCATTTTTTTTCTTATCAATTTCAAGTAAATTTGCCTTTTAAAAAAATTATTGGAAAAATATTACGTTGATAAAAAAAAAAAGAATCCACAATATAATTCATTAATGGCATGGCAGAATTGCATTTCCTAATAGTGCAAGTCCTGATGAGAAATAAAAAAAAATCTTAATTATTTAAATAAATCATATAAAAGTTGTGCGAATTATTTTGAAAATAAATTTACCTTGATAATAAATCGATTGCAAAAATAAATAAATGAAATAAAATAAAATTTCAGATTTTTACTACATTGATTTCAATATCGGACTATACTGAATATACCGAAGTGAGCAAGTAAGAAATTAAGTAATTTGTGAATTCCAAATGAATTAAAAAGAATTAAACTGCATATATATCAGATTTAATTCCCAAGCATAAAATTCTGCATAAACTGACAAAAATAATTAACAGTAACTTGAATATAGGTTTTCAAAAAGTAACTTGCAATAATGGCTGAAATAATATTTTAATTGTCATTCAGCAGCTTTTTTAACATTTCTATTTAATTATTTCAATATAAAATGTCATACTCATTTTATATATGCTTTTTTCTTTTATTTTTCATCATAAAAATATTTATCATACGTTTAAATTGTAATGAGATTAATTTTTATTTATTTCCAGATACTTCCATCCATTTCCTCTGTTTCAAAACGGGACAGTCTCTTTGCTGCAGATTTACCTATTTTGAAGTGATGGCAATCCTTCCTCAAAATTAGGGAAGACAATTAAAATTTGTAGATGGAAAAAGACGTTTCGTATATTTGCTGCATGTGTAAAGAGTACTTTTCCATGGAGAATCAAGGCAAAATTTACTCTCAAGTTTTATCACTGGAGTCCAGTTTCATGTGTGTCCACTGTACCACGCCTTTCAGTTTGGGGTACGAGATGGTGCAGCCTTCTAATGCAAGTGAAGAATGCGACACATTTAATTGCTCAAAAAAGGCTTTGGAAAAACATTCAAACGAAGAATCAAGAGTCACTCCAAAGGAATCTAAAATGCACAAGAAAGGTATAAAAACCAATTCTCTCAATGTTTTGCACTCTAAAGAGAAAAATTCCAAAGAAAAACCTCATAAATTTGATATGTGCCTGTCAGCTTTTAAAGAAAAGTATGGCCTCACAAGGAATGTGCAGATTAATGAAGAACAGAGCACTTTTAAATGCGAAAAGTGTAATAGAATCTTTTTAAGGAAAAGTGGCCTCGAAGGCCATATGGCAAGACACTTGGATCGAACACCTTTCAAATGCGAGGTTTGCAATTCGGCTTTCAGGTATAAATACAAACTTAAAGCTCACAAGCGCAACTCTAAAATATGTGGGAAACATTCAGTAACTGAATCTCCTCACAGTTTACAGCAAAAAGCAAAACCTCGTAAGTATGATATTTGCTTGTCAGCTTATAATAAAAAGTATGGTCTCACAGGAGATGGGAAGATTCGTGAAGAGAAGAATACTTTTAATCGCGAAATGTGTGATATCTGTTCACAGAAAAGTCGTATTGAAGGCCATATTTGTAAACATTTGGAGCAAAGACCTTTCACATGTGTGGTTTGCCATTCGACCTACAAGCATAAATCTCACCTGACAGCTCACATGCGCTTACATGACGAGCATAATCCTTTTAAATGTGTAAAATGTGATAAAAAGTGTCGATCTAAAAGTGATCTCACCCGCCACATGACAGCACATACCGACTATCGGCCTCTTAAATGTGACATATGCTCCTCAACTTTCAAAACAAAAGCAAGTGTACGAATTCATAAGAAAATACATGAAAAATGCGAACATTGTAACACTTATCATTCTAAGTCTGATTTAAAAACACAAATTACCGAGAATCCCGAATTCGTAATGACCGAGGAAGGTAATTACGAATGCAGCGTTTGTTATGTCACATTCGATCACATTTGTCATTTAAAGTGGCACATGAAGAAGCACGAGGAAGACAATAAATGAGATAATGGATGTGAGAGTTCTAATGAAATTAATTTCCAGATAAAAATGAGAGAGAGAGAGAGAATTTTACAGAAATGCTACATCTGATTTTCAGAAATGTAGCACAAAAAATATCATATCGTAATTTCATAATTTACAATTTCTTCCTCTCTAATACAAAACTTATGACGATTTTGACTAACAGTTGTATCGACAAAATCAACAAAGATGTCCAACTGCTACGTTCTACATGTGAAATCTTAGGCCTATTTATATTACTTGACTTCATGGAAAATGTAAATTGAATTACGGCTTAGGGCACTCAGATAGGGAAACTGGAGAACTACAACAAGCAACTTTTACCAAAAAAAATGTTTTTTACACAAAATTCAGAATATTTTATCTTGAATAGTCTGATTATAATAAATTTTCTAATGTAAAAAATCTACGAATACGGCCAATTGCTATATTCTACAAATGAAATGTTAGACATAGTTATATTCTTTGACTTTATGGAAATGTAAATAGAAATAAGGTTCAGGACATTCGGATATGGAAACTGAAGAATTATAATATATAAAGTCTATATTATATAAATATTTATATATAAATATATATAGTCTGCCTATAATAAATTGTTTCAATAATGTTTTATTTTATTTTAAAAGAATTCAGGCAATTTTTGAGTTTGATTTCTTATATTGGAGATATATACTTTGGAGTTACAAAATATGGAATAGGTATTTCATATTCAGGACAATTTAATTTATAACAAAATTTAATTTTCCTATACCATTCAATATTTTCAAGAATTATTTGAAATCATTCTCTCGATAACAGATTTTACTCATTTTAACATTTAATTATTGTATTGCATATCTCAGATATAAACAGTTCCTTTTTTTCTGAAATGTTTCTTATTTTGCTGATTTTTCATTATTAAAAAGACAGAAAAATATGTACTTATAGTTAATAATCCGTTTTAGTCGAAATATAAAAATAATTATCAGATAAATTAAAAAAATTATCAGTTATTAAAATACAAGAATTAGATAAATTTTATTATTAGATAAATGATTAGATAAATTTTAATAAGAATTAGATAAATTTTTTGTAACTTGTAAATTCAGTAATAAGTTTTCTGAAGATCGCAATGAAATCCTATGAAACGGGCACAATACTTTATACATATTGGAATATTTATTGTTAAATAATGAATTTAATATCAAATTAAGAGCAAAGTTTCAATCATACTCAAGTGGGCAAGGAAATAATAAAAAGTATTATTTTATTAAAGAACAAGAATTTTTTTTCTTTACATGTATGAAAATGTGATATTCTATTATATGAAAATATTATATAATTTTAGAATCTAATTTTATTCTAATCTTATTTGTCATTTTTATTCTGGTTTATAATGAATCTATGAATATTTGAAAATTTATGACATGCAAACGTCATTACTACCACAATAACAAAGAAAAAAAATGTAATATTATAATTTAATCATTGTGAGATTATTTTTTCAGAACCGTAGTTAGTAGAATATGTATTAATAGACAAACAAAAGCTTGTGAATAATACTTGTGATATCATTCTTTTTTTGAAACTGGTGGTAAATGTAATTGCTATTGTCACTATTTCAGATTTTCTCAATCCTAATTGCGACATATTTAATTCTGAGGGTTTTAGGCCCATTCCCATTTTCTTAAAATTTAAAATAGAATTCTATAATAGTTTTTCCTCTTCCATTAAAGCTTTGTATAGTTTACACATACTTCTGTTACTGATTTAAGGAATTTAAAAACTGAATGAATAAAACATTTTTTTTTTTTACCGCCGCCTTCTTAGAAGATTTTATGTTTAAATAGAGAAGAGCATATAAATTATCATTTCGTTTAAACAAGTGGTGTGAAAGGTAAGCATTAAATATTTTATTATTTATTATGAATTTATTAATTATATTTATTTATTATCCAGTTACGGGTTAAAGTAAGCATCTAATTTAAATCTATAGAGAAAACAAATACAACTCTCATTTGGTTTCAGTGATGACTTTCAAATTCAAGCATAAGACTTTCAGTTCCATCACGTGTTCGTATGCTTATTTGGCCATAAAAATACTCCTGTGCTTTTTGGAATATCCGCGTGTTCTAGGACGAAGCGAGATTTAAAGAATGACATGTTTCTGCTGATCCAAAGTGAAGCTTCAATGAAAAGAGAAGATAACAGTTTTATTGAAATTTTACATGGATAAAAATATTACTTTTTCTCTTAATTTAGCATTATTAAAATTTTAACGTTACATTACAACCATGACAAATTTCTACCAAGCAATTGAAAGAGGAGATTTCCTTTGAACAAAAAAAATTCCCTATTAAAGGAGATTTTAATGATGAAAGGAAATAGCAATTTCTCTATTTTTTTATTTCTCGTGTAACAATAACAAAGAAAGATATAATAGAAGGTTAGGTATTCAACTTCAAAGTTCCGTACAATATTATACATGATATGATAATACATGAATTATATACGTTACGGTCAATGTGAATGAACGGTTATTGTTATTACTAACCTGTCATTATTAATAATATCCAAATACGTGAATAATTTATGAGAATTTATCACATTACCGATTATTATTAATAATAGCCAATACATGTTAATCAATGTCAGTTTTTTGTTTTTTTTATGTGTTGGCAACAGCTAGACAATATCAATTGATTGTTTATTTTACACGTTAGGTTCCCTGTTCTTTCGTTGTCAGTTTTCGGCGTTCATATTCTTGTTTTTCACAAGTTAAGATAGTTATTTTTTTTTAAAATTACTACGACACAATGGTTGAGGATTTAGAAGTCACGTTTCCACAACCATTTAGACATACTCAAATAAAAAAAATGGAAAAAAACCATTCGTTATTTATTTACAAGAGAAGAATATAATTCGTTTTTCTCAAAAGTTAAGAAAAGCAAACTGAAACTTCTGTCAAAATACCAGAAGATTATCATCAAGTAATGGTATATGATATTGTTAGAATTGGTAGTGTTGAAAAACTCATTGTTCCAGTGCAAAATGAAAATAAACTGATTGTTTATTATGCTTGTTTGGAGGAAAATTTTCAAATAATCCATGAGATTCTTATTGCAATCGGTCATGGAGAGCGAAACAGAATGATGAAAGAGAAAGATCATAGAAAAACTTCATAGTAAAAGTTTAAAAAACATATACAAAGAAACACACCCATGTCCCAATCCTATATAAACCATTTCATTACATTGACTAAACTTCATTGGGAATTATTAACAATAACCAGTTATAGTGAACAATTTTCGATATTTCTCACTTTGACCGAAAGAAGCTGTCATTATTAATAATGACCGGTTAGTATTAATAATAAACGATTATTCACATTGATTTAACATATTATACATGAATTTAATGATAATCAAGACTGTAGGAGAGGATCAAAAATTGTAGAAATGCTATTAAGTGCACACTGAAATACCTATTCAGGTAAAATAAAGACGATTATTTTGATAAGGAGCGAGATCATATGAAATTTCCTAATTTTTTTTTCTCATCAACAAAATTGAACATTTGAGGCAAAATTTAAAAATAATCTGCCAAAGAAAATATACAATCTATTCTCTTAAATATATGACGAACCTAATGACAATTTCGGAGCATTTTGCAGACGATGCAACTAATAGAAATTGAAGACATTTTCCTTCATTTAAATATTAATCATTTTTTTGTGCAGTAATTGTAAAAGGACATAAGGAAGTATGAAATTGATAACATATAACATTTTCACGAGAAAACATTATAATGTAACTCACATCACACAGGCTATAAAATAATCAAACTCATTTTTTAAATTTTTAGCATCATCTTATTCCTCAAGCATTATCTTATTCCAAATTTGATAATATCGATATGAAAATACAAATAAGGCTTTTCCATTAAAAAAAAACTGTCTTTAGCATGCACCGAAATAATTCGAAAGCTCTTAATCTGGTATCGTAAGCATTTTGTTTCCAAAGATGTTTAATGATTGCGTATACAAGGTATTCAAAAATAATCCCTAACTTTTTGAAATCAATAAATTACTCAGAAACGTCAATAAATGGCTGGTACTTATTTTTGAAAACCAAATAATATTTTTGCTACAAAATCTTAATTACAAATTTCGACAGCAGATTGTTACTACTAGTGGAATTATTTGTCCGTGTAAAAAAAGAACCCCAAGATCTTCTACTTATAAATGACGTAAATTATAAAACAAAATGCAAGATATTCAAAAAAATTTCAATAAGTATGAAAAAGTGTAATGTGCACTCAAAAATGGGATTGCCACATTTCAAAATGAAAGGCATTTGTTTTAATTGCAACATAGTGCAACTAAAAACTTACATGTGTGGTTGAAAATTTAGCGTTACTGTAATTTTATTTTCTTATTCGTCTTACAATCAAATGAGACTTTAAGTGGAAGTCTAGTAAAATCCTACTTTAATGTACGACTTATGCTAGCAGCAAAAAGTCGCCAATCAAGATGACTGACCATATAAACCCAACATTTTTATTAAAATTATGAGATTATTGATCACGATTGATTTATCTAAGAACATTTCTTTGTTTCACCTTTATGGGTCATAATTGCTGAATCCCCTTTCAATTCTGAAATAACGAACTCTTGCACACCGGCTGCACCTGTTTGTACTTCATACGATAAAATTGGAATAAGCGATTCTTTTGGCATCTGAAGAAGGCACCGGGCAGAATTCTTTAAGTTAAAAAAATTTAGGTTCCGTTAGCAGCAAGAGCGGAAAACTAGAATCTTCGCTACCTCATTAAACTGAAGGATTCTAAGAATAACAGGAACAGCACAAGGGAAAACGAAAAGATACCTTCTCAGTAGCTTCGTTACTAGAGATTGATACTTTTCTTAAGAAGAAATTTGAAGGAATTGAGAAGAATGTGGTGAAAGCTTATAAGCCAGTTAACAGCTGCGCTACACGAGCAATTGCTTTTGTATTGTGGTCACATTACTGGGCTGCGAACGACAAGGTCCCAGGTTCTATCCCCGCTCATTACAATCCGCCACAACAATCTCCAGTTTTCTCGAATTGACAGATCATTCTCCTGGGAGACTGTGAAAGTAATGGTCACTTGCGTAAATTCTATAGTTGACGAAACTCTTGAAATATAGCTGCAGAATTTCCTATGTTTTCATAAAACAACTTCACAAGAAAAGTCCGTTCTGGCAGAATGAAAGCTATCACTAATAAGAATTACATTTCCCCAGTTTTATTCTTTTTTATGTCTAGAACAGTATCTGCAAACCAAAGATTTAAGCTAATTTTTGCGTACAGTGCGAAATTGCAGTTACTATAACAGTTTCAGTTTCTTCACTTTTTCATATCAGCAATAGAAATTAAAAAAGAAAAAATTCATACCGCATGTGTTTTTTTAAACTTTTTTTGTAGTACAGTGCCATCTATCGGTGTTTCTGGAACTAATTACTTTTTCACGTAATCCGTCTCCTCCCTGTTTTGAATAGTATGCTCAATAAGTTTGGAGCTTTACACTGCGTAGTTCAGTGTATAGAGAGCTCAGAGTAGGGGTGTTTTAATTTTGACCACCTTGTATACTTGCGAAATACTTTTTTATATAGCTAGCCAAGTTCAATTAGAATAAATTTTAAAATGGCAAAGAAAAAAAATGTTCTGAAAAAAATTCTGAAAATATCACATTTTAAGATTTAAAAAGAAAAAAATTAATATTAAACAAAAAAAAATAGCAGTAAGAAAGTTGTAGTACCAGTAATGTCACTTTTGAAACTAAGCGCAAGATAGAAACTTTGTAGAGCCGGAATTTTAGTTTAAATGAAAAGCCACTTCAACAAAGTTTCCATATAAAAATTGATTTGCCACATGCACTCAACAGAAATATTATTTTTTTCTTTTTATCTGTTATAAAATATTTCAAATATGAAATATCGCCAAAAACAATCTATATATAGCAATTTTATTGCATTTTTTTAAAAAGTTCGTATTAAAAAAAGTATTTAAATATTAAATATAGAATATCAAACATTTTTAATGAATGATGTCAGCAAGAACAAATTGTCGAAAAGTGGAAGTATACCAAATAATCCGAAATATTCGGTAATTTAAATTAATTAAAAAAGGAAAGCAGAATATTAGATTGAAAAAAGAATTCGTAATCTATATCCTGGCTTCCAGAATTTTTGATTTATCAGCCGTTACGATCGTATTTCTTTCTTCCCTCCTTGCTTGAGTAGTGGCGCCATCTAAACTTAATGAAGCGTACTACTTTTGAAATCGGTTCTTTGGCCTCCGTTTGTTCAGGCTGTGTTGCATTACAGCATGATGGCATACCACAGACGATAATTTTTAGGCATGCGCTTTTACATGATTGAATGAATATTGACTGAATTAGTAACCTCACCTAATTTTTTTGTGAATTATTTTGATTATTAAATTTTGGAATGACTTTGGATATCTTGAAGACTGCAAAGGGAGGAAGTGGCGAATTTTTCTTCATTATTTTGAATGCGGAAACGATGGATCATTTAAATGTATCAACCCTGGGGGATAATGATATACAGCAAGAGATATAAGAAAATGTCAATGAATATCTTGGAAAAAAACTAATTCTGATCTAAATATTAATAGTATTCCAAAAATACATAAAATTATGTCAACTATGAATCGTATTCATGCGTCTACTTCGTGTATAAGTTTCATAATTTTAGTACTAGCAATAGTATACATGGTGATCAAAATTAAAACACCCCTACTCTGAGCTCCCTATACAGCGAACTACTCAGTATAAAGGCTTCAAAATTGGTGAACATATTATTCAAGACATAGGGAGACGGATTGCGCGAAAAAAATATTAGTTCCATAAACGCCAATAGATGGTGCTGTACAACTGAAAACATGCAAATAATGCAAACAAACATGCAAATAAAGATGCAAATAATGACACACACACAAAAACATGCGGTATGGAATTTTTGTTTCCTAATTTCTATTGCTAAAATGCAAAAAAAAAAGAGGAAGAAACTGAAATTGTATTGTAACTGCAATTTTGCAATGCAAGCACAAAAATTTGCATAAATCCTTGGTTTGCTGCTACTGTTTTAGGAAAAAACGGGACAAAGATGGGAAAATGTCATCCTTATCAGCGATGGCTCGCTTTCCTTGTGAAGTTGTTTTATGAAAACAAAGGAAATTCTGCAACTGCACTTCGAGAGAGTTCCAACGAATTGAGAATTTATGCAAAAGACCAGCAGGTACCAAAACATGCTGGAAAATTTGACTATACCCCAAATGCAACAGAGTCAAAGACTTGATTCAATTAAACAAGATGAATCACCTCCCCATTTTGGACCACATTTGTACAGCAGTTTCTTTGACAACATTTTACTAAGGATAGAGTATTTAGTCGTGCGTTGCCGACAACCTAACCATCTCGTTCTGCACATCTGTAGCGATTTGTGATGAGCGAGGATAGAACCTGGGACCTTGTGATTCGCATTCCAGTAACATGACCATGATACAAAAGCAATTGCTCGGGTAGCGTAGATGTTAACTGGCTTACATGCTTTCACCACACATCTTAATCCTTGCGATTTTTGCCTTTGGGTATATTAAAAAAATCTTGTTTATCGAGGGCCTCTGGTAATCCTGGAAGATTTGAAAGACAGTATCACTATGCATGTGAGGAAGCATCTCAATCAACCAATTAGAATCCGCAGTTAAACAAGCTGGTAAGCATTGATAAGGTCTGTCTGATTGAATGTTGGATACTTTCGGAGAAAAAAATGTGTTACAAATGTGTATTTTGTGTCTTTTCAGCCTATTATTTTTCTGTACAACGCCATCTATCGGTGTTTCTGGAGCTGATTTTTTTTCTCGCAATCCGTTTCCCCATGTGTTGAATAGTGTATTCAACAATTCTGGAGCCTTTAGACCGAGCAGTTTGCTTCATAGAGAACTCATAGTAGGAGTGTTATAATTTTGATCACCTTGTATTTTGGAAACGAGTCTTCACAAAATTTCAACGAGTGGTAGAGAAGTGTTGGGTTTGCATGAAATATAGTTGGTTTATACAAGATGGTGTAAGTCTCAAGTCAAGTGTCGGTACCAAATAGTATATATGGAGTTGTGAGTGCTTTATAATTCAACTGAAGTAATTTTTTTTTTGTTCTACAGTTTCATGGCATAAAGGAATATGTACACCGAAGACGCAAATGGTTACACATTAAATATTACATTTCAGATAGAAAAACAGATTTTCTTATGGAAATAGTGGCCAATTTTACTTTCCAATTCTGTGAAATAAATGAAGTAAACGGCAGACATAGCAAAAAGGCGTTTTTTTTTTCCAATTCATGTTCATATGTATTGAATTAAGCCTGCTTAATATACCTGGATACTGCAATTTAAAGCATTATTAATCATGGAAGGACATTTTATGCCCCCTTGCATCAAGTAAAGAAAATTAGAAAGATTTACTACCAGACAAACTTTTTTTTCAAATAAACATCTTCCCCAAACAGCACTTTTATTTATTATTTAGAAAGTCTATAAGAATATATTATAATCAAACTAATTGATCTGAGTATTTTAATGATTATCATTACTCAGACTCTATAAACTATTTTCAAAATTACTCCCGCTCATTTAAGAACATGTTAATACAAAACTGCAATGGGCAAATGATTAAAATTTTACATGGACTCTAGTCAACAAATTTAGTTTCAAATTTTGGGTCGAATCAATTCACCTATGACTAGTTTGTGAATTAAGAATTAAATATTTTTTCCCCTAGGAGAGTTATGCTGAAAAAAGAAAGTTTTTAAGAAATGCTCTTGAACATCATTCACATTTCTAACTTCAGCTTGTAAAAACGAACGAGAGGAATTGTGTACATACGATTTCCCTTTAATAAGAAATGAATAGCTGATTTGGTTTCGTTATATTAACGTCCCGTTTTGAGCAACACTAGGGCTATTTTGGGAAGGACCTCGTAATTTTGAACCGCGGTCAGATGACGAGGATGACACCTGAGCTGCCAACCCCCTCTCCACACCACACCAGTGGGAGGACGTTTGGTCAGGACGGATTTAACGTGCAACAGACCCCCTTACACGACGGTTCTTCGGTGGAATCGGGTCATGAACCTGAAACTCTCCGGTTCCGAAGCCGAGACCTTACCACCAGGCTACCATGGCCCATGAATAGTGGAAGAAAAAAATTAAGTCATGATTGAGAAACAGATAACAAAGATACTTATATGTAACGATAGGTAATATTCTCATTTGGAATAAAGTAATTAATAATTTAAAAAAATTGTACGCTATTAAATGCAAAATTAATACGCAAAACTAGCTAAATTATTCAAAATAATTCATAACCGGGGTACTGAATCCATATATTTTTCATATTTTGATGCAGGAATTGCAATTACCTTTACTATACCATTGTGTCCCAATAACAAATTAAAAAAAAATTAAACTTTTGTTATTTTTAAATTATAAGTTTGTAACCTTGCAATAATTTTACGATTACTGTCTTAAACAGCTTCTCGGGATACGCAAATGAATGAATTATATATGTTCATCATTTGCCTATCCCGAGCTCTTCATTGGTTCAGCTCTTCATTGGTTTTTCATGCCATTCAGCACAGTGTCAAGATATACTCGTTCTATGGCTAAAGTTGCTTTTGAATATGATAATAAATTTGGTTTAAAATTTCCAGTGAATGGAATCCTGAAGCACTTTTATTACTTATGTTGATATCATGAAACACTATCACATATTGTTTATTTTACAATTTTGAGGTTTTTTTTAGTTAAGTTATATTAACGTCCCGTTTTAAAGCGACACTAGGACTATTTTGAGACGGATTTCGTAATTTTGAAACTAGGCCAAATGATGAGGATGATACCTGAGCTCGGACTCATCCCTCCCCCCCCCCCAGCTCTCCAAATTTCCACAACACATCAGTTTAAAACTTCGAAATACGTCACGGCTGAATTGCTGTTAATCATTGGGGTTTCATTGTTTTAAATATTTAGTATGATTAACTGTCCGGACAATATATATTTCTAGAAAAGTAAAATATCATAATGGATAAAAGTAGTGCAGACTGTAAAGGTAATAATGAATGGAAGGATTCTGAAGGAATAAGCTTTCATTTAACTTTCATTGACAATGAATCTAATGATATCGAAGTACTGCCAAGAAGTCGAAAATATGCTAGACAACTAAATAAATTATTCTAGTGAATTCTCTTGAGTCGTAGACACATCATGAGAAGAATGGATTTCGAAAGAAACAGGTAATATTCCTGAATGAAAAATGTGGGTATTATTCTGGGGCAAGATCTTATAATAATGCGTTTAAAATAAAGAAATTTAAGGGAGTGATTGGCGTTAAAACTCTGATATTGCGAAAACTAGGTGCTAATTCAGAGTCATTATAGGATATTGAAGTGTTAATTGTGAACTTACGAATTAAAATTCATAATATTAATATGGATATTAGCGTAATTATATGAATTTATTATATTATTTATATGAATTATAAAATGAAATATGTTTTTAAATAAAAATTAATTATTCTGTTTATTATTGATGCACAATTTTTTATTATAAGACCTTAAAAGAAAGGGTTAAAAGAAGAAAAAAATCAACACATTACTTCGGTTTATTGAAGTACTAATTTTATGGATTAATAAAAGATGTGAAACTTTAAATTGAGTAAAATTGGTGCTTCAGATTGTTTGTTTTTCTTGTATTTTATGTCTTCCTTCTAAATGAAAAATCCTCTCTGCTATATAAGAAAAATTGATATCCAACAAGTCGGAAATCAATTTTCATAAAGTTCAATCCAATAAAAGTTTCAATTTTTCTTTTCTTTTTAAAAAATTGAAAAACAGACATCTTTCTAAAAAAAGTAAAAATCGACATAGGTATAAAAATTTATTTTTAAAAATCATAGGCATTGTTATTAGAATCATAAACACAAATAATTATTTTTTAAATATTTAAAAGCTTATGGTATCATATTAAAAAAATCTTATTTCTAGATTTCTTATATCTAGATTATTATAAAATCTATATGACTGAATAAATTACTCGTTGTTAATATTAAAGAAAAGTTTTCAAAAATTCATATTGTCTAGCTTCAAAAAGTAAGAATTTAAACAACTTTTAAATAAGATGTAATATACAAATTTCTAAGACATTGTAGGTTTTAGAAATGACAGTTGGTCAAATTAGAGAAATTACACTATCAGGCAAGGTGGAATAATATTCATTGTTTTTCTTCAGTTCTATATTATTTGATATACCATGATAAATATGCATGTCATCAGGATGATTAAAACATTCCTTTCTTTTAAGATTTAGAAGAAATATCCGTCAAGATTTATAATCGAACTCTTATTTTCAGTTTTTAACTTCTTATATATGCCGGAAAATCTCCGTATACATAAAAGTACCGCTTCTTTTCCTATTTCAGTCCAAATAATTCTACTGGACATTATTCATATGACTATATGTATATTATAATCCTATATATGTAAATTAAAAATAAGTACTTATTTTTAGAAATGTCTTCAAGATTGAGGGAGCATTATCACAGCTATCAAACAGACGCAATGCAGAGGTTCCCAAATTCAACTTTGCTATTTTATCGAAAATTCTATTGCAGAGAAATCTGTAACTTAATAATTAATCTGAATGCTGTTATTGAAAGCTATAGAATATTTTCAACGTATCTCATTTCATTTGAAATTATCCTGTTCATGTTTCATCTTCATGTGACGAGTAAGATTAGATTCAGTTTTATAGGACAATGAGCAGATATGACAATAGTACGGCCTTGCTTCTGAATGTGACGTCATGTGAGCTTTCAGACTGTTTTTAGAGCAGCAGTTCTTATTGCACACTTCGCACCGATAAGGATTCTGCTCTTTATGTACGTTCATATGCGTAATGAAACGTCAATGACACACAGTACACTTGAATGGTCTTTCATTCGAATGACTGGTCATGTGACATTCAAGTTCATTTTTAGTAGTACAATTCTTTTTACAGAATTTTCACCTGAAAGGATTCTGGTTATCGTGTATATTCATGTGAGCAGTAAGATTACGTTACAATTTGTGCAAAAACTGCATTTATAACGTTTCTCGTAGGAATGCTTGTTTAAGTTGCTCTGGTAATCTAATTTAGATCTGCAGCGTTTATCACACATATCGCTATCGCATCTAAAAGGAGTCTTTTTATTGTGTACGTTCTTATGCAGTCGAAGGCCGTTTTGAGTTTTGTAGGTTCGAAAGCAAATGTCACATTTGTCCGCTTTTTCTTTTGGTTCGATTGGTTTGCTTTGCGATTCTGTATTCAGTTCCAGAAGTTTCGCCATCTGTATTTTCACGCGAACTCGCAGGTGAGAACTGGCTTGAATTACTACTGGGAATGGTTGAATGTTGCAAAATTTTCACTTCGTAACCAAAGTCGAAGGGATGCCAAAATATGTCACACACATATAAAAATTCCTGCGAAAAAAGCTGATCATAAGTTTTCGTTTGACTTTCCTCTGTAGGAGACTTTATTTTGCAAGCATCGCAAATGTATTTATCGTTTTTATCCATATTCAACCTTTAAATTTCGAAAATTTCTTTATTCCAACTTGACTAGACGCTCAGATGAAATTTAAAGGGAATGCTTTAATTTTAAATTACGTTGCTTTTGTAAAATCGGTTACATATGCAAATAAGAACATAAAGTCAAATGTTTGTTTTATTTACAAATAAATTTACTATATTAATAATATTAATTTTGCAAATGCGAAATGATACTCAAAAATTTTCGTATCATGATTTAAGGAAAGAATGAGTTTTAATAAAAATATTCAAAATTATTGCTAAAAAAATTTACAAGAAATAGAGAGATTCTGATATTATTTTGTTTAATTACGATAAAATTTCATTCGGGGAGAAGAAACTAAATTTCCAACTTTTCTGTCATATTTTTATGTATTCGACTTCCTACGATTTAGATTTTTTCTATGAATATAAAGAGAAAAAATGCGTTTTCTCTAAAATAAACGCTTTTTAAAACATAAATACTGAAATTTTAAAATTTATTAAATAAAATAAATAATAAAAGTATGCTAAATCTGAAAACATAAGTGATATGTAACACATTACTTTAAAAAAACACAAATATTTCGAATTAAATAATTATTATTTACTATAGTAATATTCTCTAGGTTGGACTTTTAATTATGGGTATGGTATTTTAATTAAAATATCTTATGAGATTTTATATTTATCTGAAAGAAATATATCTCCTATATACAAGGAATAATTATTCTCCTATATACAAGGAAGAATAATCATAAACAAGAGAGAAATGGAGCCAAAAAATTATCCAGAAAATTTATGCATCGGTTCTGTCATCAAATTACTTTCAAATTTCTACAATGAAAATGTCAGAATTGTAGAAAAACTGCAGGCATTGAGCATCATAAATTCATAATCTCATTTTCTGTGCTATATTTATTTGCGTGTTAAGGTTCTTTTAAGACCCATAAATTCAGGCAATAAATACATACATATATAATAAAAAAAAATTATAACTGAGGCATTATTCAGAATCGGTAAGATGAGAGAAATTGCTTCAGGAATTTCATTAGTCATTTGCACGGAACCATAAGAACATTTCTTAAAAAATTACAAAAGAAAGAGTATTATTAAAATTGAATCTGAAAAACAAAGTAAAAAGGTAAATAAAAAGACAATTTTACAGAAAGAATAAGTTCCATTGATTTTGGACTCATGTACAAACATATGCCTGCATCTTAAGTTCAATAAAATTCTAATAAAATTACTAAATGATTTAAAACGATTTAATCAGTGAATTGTTGAACTGTGATTGAGAATTGTTTTTAGGAATTCTCTCAGTCTTTTTGTAGCATGAGAAACAAAATGTTTTGCAACACAGATTTTAAAGCGTTTCCAGTATGCAAATCAGGATTTCAAACTTTTACCATTGGTCCGTCAAGAGTTTTATGATGTCGTCGTTGCGCAAAAGAAATTAAATCAGGCATAGTAATCAGTTTATTTTTCTTTGACAGGTGGACTACAGGAAGCATGTATTCTCACTGACACAAGAATGGGCACATGCAATGTTTAAACTGGTTATAGCTACATTAAGCTAGGCGATTGACTGTAATCAACACGTTTGCACGGGTTATTGTTGTCTTCATTTTCATACGGATGAAAATCAAATATGGCAATGCTAAAGCATTCGAAATTCTAAATCGTATTATAGCATTAAACCATTATGTTTTTGATATTATTCATATCATTGAGATTGCTAATTAAAAAGAAATCAGAGATTTCTTTTCTTTTTTCGATTTTAAAATTTCTTAGATGCGACGTGCACAAATTAAAAACGAAACATTTTCAAAACATATAACTTACTCAATGGCAGGTCCATTTATGTTATTCATCAAAATATTTACTCTCTGCCAATTTGGAGTTTATAATTGCTGTTTTTAATTGATTACAGATACGATTGAACTTAATATCGAAATTGAAATAAGCTAGAGCTCAGGGAATTTCCGAAGCAAAATCCTTTTCGAAATTTTAGCAGTGTTGCATTTTAATTCTCAATGCTGAAAGTTCCTTCTAAACTGAAGATAATCAGCGCACAAGAATGTGCAAGATCCAGTTATATGGACAATTCAGTTGCGGACGTATAAGATTCAACAAACGCTTTATTGCTTCGGTTTGTAACTTATTTGTTCCTTCGAGAGTTTTTTTTTCTTCTTCTCATTTCTATAGCTTGACGAAGCATGTTTGAAAAAATTCCGAACCCTTTAAAAGAAACATTTTTCTCGTGCAATAAGAATTGAATTTTTTTCACAAAACTATGCCTTAAAAAATTATAAGGATTAAGATCATATTTTGCAGAATGGTAAATTAGAAAAATTTAAAACTCTCGTTTTTTTTTCTGTCACAAAGAGGTTTTTTATTTGTTCTTTAAAAAAACAAAATTTTACTTTGCGATATTTGAGAAGAAGAAAAAAAATCCTGTCTTTAATAGCGAAATTTAGTCTACATACACATGGCAACAATTCCAATTTATCATCATATGGATTTTTTTTTCTAAACTGATATGTTTAAATAAAGTTAAATTTAATAATCAACAATATAAGTGTCATCGTAAATAGTGTATAATAATGCGAAATTCTAGAGTGGAAAGTTTATATCCAATCAAAAGGTTTCTGCAAAATTTTTAAAGAAAGAAATATTAATACCTTCTTGCACATTTAACTTTAAAAGTGTTATATGATGAAACAAAAGTTATGATATTCAAAAGAATGTTGCAACTTATAATGGTAGAAAACTATAATTCTTTTAATCTACAACAGACACAGAAATATTGAAACTCACCTGTTTTTTTTTTTCTAAATTATAATATTTAGTTACGAATACCAGATATACACTATCGATTTCAAAATTACAGATTCAACGTTCAGTTACCTATACTTAAATGTGTATTCTTAAAAACATTAAAAAAGGAAGTCAAGTTAAATATTGGCAGCTACTTTTACAACACAGCCTTGATTTTTCAACACCGACTGATTGATTGATTTTTTGAGACATCTGGTTTATATAAAATTGCCCTTCCGTATTTTTTTGATTTATTAAAAGGTATGTTTCCATTGATCGTTTTAGAAACCTTCAAAATACGGAAATACGATTCAAAATGGAACGAGCTGTGAGAATTTTATGAGAATGTTTGTTTCTTTGTTTATTTGCTTCTTCATGCAAGTCAAAAATATAATTGAATAAGAGATGAATGCATCTTATTCTCGTCTTAAAAGTGTCTTCGATTTCAACATTTTATACCCTAAAAGGCACTATATATATATATATATA
>JAPMOR010085492.1:62271-112950 GCA_026543865.1 Argiope aurantia | reverse complement strand
TCGAAACATAGCTCTGAAATCAGTTTCTTTTAAAATCATAATTTAACATATCCAGTATTCTCGGTAATTTGGATTTATGCAACTTTGTCACTACTAAGATTTTTTAGCATAAGTTTCAGGCACTTACGGAATATCATTCTCTCGTGTATCGATTTTATAAGAGACGGAAGTCGATAAGCAGCATTTACACCCATTGTATTGTTTCAGTTGAATATGAATGTTGTTCAATCTATGGAAATGATCAATTGCACTTTCGTTAAAAATTCTGTGATTATTCAAAAGTTTAAAAAAAATGTTTTGTAAGATTTCGTGATAGTAATTTTAATCTTGAGGAGCATATAGTACAGATATAGTAAAAAAAATTGAAGATAAAAGAAAAAAATCTTTAAATTTTATTGGATGAATATCCATACGAAATGCAATGAAGCTTCCAGAAGAATTAAGATTTACTCACCAAGCAATATCACTTTTATTGCACGCATTGAGAAGGATATACATAGAAGGAAAATCTGAGAAAGTTGAATGGAAGAAAATCAAATTTGAAGAGAATTAGAATGAATTTGCATTCTTCGTTCAAAAGAAACAATCTTCTACACAAAATCATTATTACGGCTGATGGAATGAGGATTGTATACAACAATCCTAAACGCAGAAAAGCATGGGTTGATCAGGACAACCATCAGCATAAATTGTAAAATGGAAACTCGTGCCAAGAAAATGTTGCTGTATGTCTGGTAGGATTGGATTTGAGTCGTTTACAAGACCCTTAGTCATTTTTTCAAACTGAACGACATTAATATTTATTGATAATATTAAGTGATGTGAACACGAAGGAAGGACAAAAGATTATTTAGCCAATGAAGACTGAAAATACCATTCTTTGCATGATAACATTTGTCTACATACAGCAAAACGAACCCAGGAACACTTTTCTTGTGGCTATGATATTTCCACCATGCGAAGTTTTCTCTGGAGGTGGCCATTTCCGATTACAACATATTCAGATCAATGTCTTCGTATATGAAAAGTCGGTAATTCACAAAAGATGCCCGAACGTAGTTTCATGTATATTTTGCTTCTAAATCACCAAGTTTCTAGGAATTCATCATCAAAAATAAAAATGGCATCGATGGTAATGACACATATTTTGATAACTGATTTTTATAACAAGTATGTTTTCAATAAAATTGAATGCGAATGAAAAAGCCAAGTTTTTACTTATTCACGTTTTACATTCCAAAACATTTGAGTCCTTAAAAAAGGATAATGACGAAATCTTCATTTCACAAAATTATCAATACATACAACGCAAAATCTTTTATGTAGGTTCTCCGAGCATCAATAAATAATTAAACTTCCGTTTGTAAAACTTTATATATATTTGAAAGCGATATTTATTTATTCTAAACAATCCTCACATGTCTTTTACTTGGCAAATGCATGCAAAATAAAATGTTGGATAAACAACTAAATTTTAAGCAGTAATAAATTCAGTTTAATACATTAATGAATTTAAATGCAGCCATATAAAATGTAGAAAATTTTTTAAACTATCCAGATATATGTTTACACTCAATGAAAAAATAATAATAAATGTTTGGATTTTAAAGTAAAAATATAACTCAATGAATAAAAAAAGCAATGATTAAAAGTATTATTAAAATAGTTTGCCATATATTTTATGTTTATATAATTTATAAGTTTTGTTATTTCAGACATATAAAAATAAAGTAAAATACTTCAGTCTATTTCATCTAGTTAAAATTATTAATTACAATAACTAAAAATAATAGATACAAATTAAGAAAGCTTGTCAGAAAGGTCTCCATTTTTTTTATAAAACACTAAATGCAGATAATATTTCTATTGAGATGCATAAAATATTGGTAATAATTAAAAATTAGTCTTATAATTTTTGCTGATTTGAACTTCTTAGAAAATGAAAGAGAATTTCCTTTGTTTGCATTTCCATATACGCATTGGAAGCATTAGGGGTTAATATATCAATTAGTGCATTTTCATTTTCCAGGGATATCTTGAAATCTAAATAATTTTTATAAAAAAAGTTGTACCGAAGATTTTGAACTGAATTATAATATTTATTTTTGTGCTAAAGAATTAATTATGTATTTGAAATGAAAGTCATAATACTACAGCGTTTACAAATTGGATGAATTATCGGTTACTAATATGCGTATTGAATGAATGATATTAGTTTCTTCATGACAAGAAAACATTTTAAACTTCATTCTAGATCGAATATTATTAAAATACTACACAAATGTAATTTTAAAAAGACATTTTATAATTAAAAATCCTGAAAGAAATCATTAAAAATAACTCTGAGATAATGAAATTTGAAGCATCATTAAACAAAAATTATTCATCAAAAAATTATATAAAATTTTTTGAATAAAATAAAAAAAAAATGTTTTACTTATTATATCAAGGAAAATTAAATTTGAAAAATCTATTATAAAATTTTACATATAATTTATATGTAAAGTATATATTTATGATGAAAATACTTGAATGAAATCGAAAGAGGAATATAATTAGGGGAATTTATAAATAATTAGATTTTTCTTTTATAAAACATGTATTGATGAAGCTTTTCTCTTTGATAAAAACTACATTTAAGATTGTAAAACAACAGAACATAAAATATGTTGCATTTTAATTAAAACACCTCAATCGATCCAGCAAAGAATTCATGTTCAGAAAATTAGCAAGAATAAATATTCCAAGACTCAATTTTTCAGATTGTAGTTAAATATAACGAAAATATATTAATTTTGCAAAATTTTATTTTATAATGGCATGACTATTTAATGTACAGTTACAATTTAGTTACACTTTCTGCGATTTATCCAAATTGAGTCTCGTGTGAAAGGACAATCTTCCTTTGGCTGAAGAAAGAATATATTGATAGAACAAGTGGATCAATATTATTCATAATTGAGGAATGCTACCCTAGCTCAAAATTCTTTTAAAACCCTCTTCCTTTTATGAAATCAATCCTCATAGTGTTTTATTGATGCCCATTCTTTGAATCAGCTAAGATTTATTTTGAAGATAAATTTCTATTCCTATTAAAATTCTTTTTCACAATATCAATAAAAAATATCAAAATTATATACAAAATAAAATTATACACTAATATGAAAAAAATGAAATTTTTAACATATTTAAAACCTGCAAAAGTGAAAGTGTCCACAAAATGATCACTTTAAATTATTTTTCTCTTTTAAATCCATGATTATTAATATTCGTTATTTACCCTAAAATTTGATATTGAAAAGAAAAAAAGATAAACGAGCGAACACTAACACGAGTCTAAATTCAGTAGTGAATTTAAACAATGTTTCTTAGAAATAGTATTGGCCACTCCTGTGACCTCTTCTAAATACTTATTTTATGAATATTATGTATGCTTGTACATTAACACTTCTGAAGAATTATTATAATTTTCCCTTTGTTTCGGAAATTTTGAAAATATCCTTCATTACAAATTCTGATGACACATTTACTTGTCCACAACATTTGGAAGGATGTTACAGGATGTGCATTTTATGATGAGCAGTAAGAGTGGACTGAAATTTGAAGGTAGAATACTATATATGATATTTGTAAGGTCTTACGTTGGGTTACATTCTCATGTGAGTTTCAAAACGCTTTTTTGAGACAAGCTTTTATTACAATGTTTACATCTAAAGGATTCTACTCGTTCTGTATGAACATGTGAGCATTAAAGTCGTACTTATGCTTGAAGGCCGCATGGCAAACATGGCACTTGTGAGGTCTTTTGTCCGTATGTGTAGCAATATGTTTTTTAATTTGGTCTTTGCATGAAAATATTTTATTGCACTCTTCGCATTTAAAAGGAGTTTGCTCGTCGTGTGGGCGCATGTGATTTTAAAAGTAATATTAAAGATTGAAGGTCGAATGGCACACATCACTTTAAGTTCTTTTGTCCGAAAGTTTGTCCCATGAAATTTTAGAAATCTTTCACTAGTAAACATTTTACTGCAATATGGTATTTAAAAAGATTCTGCTCATCATATTTGCACATGTGATATTTATGGTGATATTTATTTTTGTAGGTCGAATGGGACACGTCATATTTGTGAAGTCTTTTGAAGGAATGCCATGTCTCCTGAATTTTAAGAAGGCTTTTATTTTGAAATATTTTATCGTAGTCTTCGTATTTAAAAGGAGTTTTCTCATCATGTGTTTTCATGGAGAGTGTAAGACTCTGTTTTCGTTTGAATTTAGAGGGGTAGATGCTACATTTGTGAGTCTTTCCCCTGGAATGCCTAATGTGCTAGAAGAATTGACAACGTTTCTAAGCCTTTGCCACTCACTTTACATTTGTATAACCTGGATTTCGAGTGCTTATATGAATATATTTTTAATCCATTAGGTAAATGATAAACTTTATGGCATATATCACATGAATAAGAAGATTGCTCTTCGTCTGTTACTTCGAATCCCATGCTGAACGGTGTGGAACAGAGCGCACATACGAAAGAGGACTCCAACGATGAAGCTTTCTAGTAAATTTTGCGTCGATTTTCTTTAGAAGAATTGGTTTTGTAAGTATAGCAAGTATGCGAAATTTTCTTTCCCATCTTGAAACTGATCATTCTTTTCCTGATGTCGATGAATGATTGCTCTTTATATAAAAATAAAGAAATCCGTTCCAAAGAGATTGTCCTATTATGGAAATGTTAAATCGGGTGCAAGTATCTGTATCAAAATAAAAAATAATGTAAATTAGAATTAAAAATTTTTATCAAAAAAACATTTCTTATAATATGAATTAAAACCAAGAACCATATTGAAAACGATTTTTTTCTTCATATTATGGTATTTTAATCAAACTAGATCATTTTAAAATGTTATTGGAAAGGTAATTGAAATTACCATTATTCCATTTAGAAAAATAAATTTCAAAAAATAATCTCTAAACTATTGCTTTCAAATATTTCCCTTTTTTGAAAATTTCTGCATTTGCTTTAGCATAACCATAGATTAAGTAATTTGAATTTATTTTATATTCGGAAATGTCAATTAATCACAATTTTCTGAAGTATATTCATTGCAGTGTCCGAAATTATCTAAGTTTAAAATAACTGTACTAAAATCTAAAATTTCAGAATTGGAAAAGAAATTTTATTTTACTAAATTTATTTTCAAAAGAATTAAATCAAAGTATAAATGGTTAACTTAAGTAATTATGATTTATTTCATGTCCACAATTTGTGTTTTGGAAAACCAATTCTGTCATGCAATTAGTATGTCATTTCTTGATTTTTTTCCATTAATATCATATTTATTGGAATAATTTTTAGTATGGAAAATTTACATGAGATTCGAATATTGACTAAGCCTGGTGAACTTTAAGACGTTTGTTAATACTTACGATGCAATTCTTTTTTTTAAAAAATTTAATATTTGGTTTAAATAAAGCTCCAATCGAAAGTTACTATCGTCATTCTTAATCCTAGCAAATTCCAGAAAATTTAGGTATGATGAAGGAGTAATGCATTTGCTTAAAAAAATAGCTTCCTTCTATAAGCACTTCCAATTATATACCAAATTCTAACACAAGTTATGGAGTTCTTTTTAAAATTCATATTTTTCAATTTCACTCATCTCAGTTTTCCTAAGTATGTCTTAAACCCCAATAGCATTAAATCTCTAATATATATGCTTGTTTAAAGTATGCGATTTATTTGCATTTATAGAGAATGCAAATACAACTCTCATCTTTTTTTAGTGAAGAAATGTTTCGAATTCAAGTATTTCCTATAATTTCGTGACATATTTTCATGCTTGTTTGGCATAAAAAATATTCCTGTGGGCAAATAGGAGCAGTAGATAATCTGCTTTTTGGAAGATGAAACGAGATATAAAGTTTTCTGTATGTGTTTTTTGCATGGATGAAGGGCAGCTTTAATCATTGACCAAATAAATAGTCAGCGATTTAAAGAAATAATTACTTTTACTCTTTATTAAACGGTAAGAAAATTTCAACGGTGCATTATAAACATGGCCAATTTTCACCATTTTGCTGAAAGGGGGAGAGGGGTTACAAAAAAAGATAAAAAGTTTTCAGGAAGGAGCGCCAGTTTCAAATTTCCTGTATACGAAAAATAATAAAGAGAGATAACGGTAAAACATTTAATATCAAGGTTTCGTACAATTTATATATTTTTACGCTCGTTGTATATATATATATATATATATATATATTAATCTTTCCTGAATATGCAAAAATATTCTTCAAATTACGTTTTTATGAAATATCTAGAACATTTATTTATTTATTACAAATGCCCAGAAGATTGTCTATGACATCTTTATCTGTCCAGCCTTCCAATATTTTCGAACTTTGCAGTTTAAAAACACAAGCGCAGAGCACGAGTCATGAAGATTAGCCTCAAAAATTTGATTTTGTCTTGCACATAGGACATAAGGGCGAATCACAAAGCTCAGCCAATACAAGAATGCGGTCAAACAGACATGGCCTGTAGTAAGGCGGAAAAGTGCCCCAGCTGCACTTCTAGGAAAATTTGGGATGAACTGTGTATCCTCAAGCAATGAGGCTCATGGCTTAGAGGCAAAGTCGCATAGTGATCTCTGATTTATCCTGTGGTCATATGTTTTTTTTTTATCAGGAGTTTGACTGAATGAAATGAGAGGTTTTTCAAAGGTCTTTAGAGGATTCTTGCACACTTTTTGGCCAAAAGTCGGCTGCCTTCTTCCCAGAAATCCCGCAGTGAACAGGGATCCACTAGAAACAGAGATTGACGTTAAGTGCTGCCTGCACGCTAGTATACGGGTATTTTCTGTGTATTGTCTATTTGGAAGTGATTGAATAGCACACACTGAGTCTAAAAAATGACCGCACTGCAAAATGAAGAGAGGCGGGTAGCTGATTGCTTTAATGTGATATAAATAGCCTCAAATTTCACTATCGTATTGTGGAATGAGCACCTATTGATGCATAGCACGAAAAAAGATCACAAGATACACCGACTCCTTCTCCGTTTTCATCATTAAACATTGATCCATCTATGTAGACATGTAAAAATGTGTCTCTAGGATACTTGTTTTCAATAGTAGATAGAGCAATAGCTTAAACCTATTGTTTGCTCATATGACCCTTATTTATCTGTATATCCAGCTTCAGACACACCACTCAATACCCCGAAGGCCTAATAGGCCCACAGAACACAAGAAAGGAGGCAAAATCGTAGCAGATTTAGAGTTAACCAGAATGCACCACGTGGAAGCCGGCTACATCACACCCTATAGTAGAAAATCAAGCAAATTCAATTAGATATATACTTGAATTTATTTATAATCGAAAACAATTGCAATAATTCCGTTAAAACAATTTCGACCAAATCTTCACTTTACAAAATTATCAATAGGTAAAATGTTAACTGTTCGTGAATGTTCCTATTTCCTTCTGTGATTTTCATCGAACATCCATAAATAATTTATCTTTGGATTCTCCTTTGAACTTTCAATAAATATCCCTTCAAAATATCAAGAATGCTTATTTGAATAATCATCACATGGATTTTGCTTGCCTATCTGGCATACCGTGACTCTCTCGGCAGGTTTTTTTTTCTTTAAAAATCATGAATATAGTCATAATCTATGATTTGTTTTAAAGTTATAAGCGAAATCTAATTAAATTGGAGACCGCGATATTGGACTTGACAAAATTGCGTGGCAGTCCGAAGCCCTAACTACTACACTAAATCTGGTAGGATTATGTGGGTTATGTATTAATAACATATTTATAATTTTTTTGTATAAAATCGCGGTTTTCAGGAAACCGCGTACAAAATGGAGGATACGGATCATGGGATACGTACAAAATGGAGAAAAGTAAAAAAGGGTTGATCTCGGCCGATTATCAACATCAGTTGCAAAGACGAATATTAAAAGCCAATAATTTTTGAATTTTGTGAGATTGTAAAGGAATCATATACTATGATTTTCTGTGTCCAGGTGAAAATGTTACAGAGGATCAATACTAGACCAAACAGAAGAAATTAATGTTACTTTGGAGAAAAAAATACAGTTTGCATACCATGGCTGGCAGAAAGTGAAATTGTTGCACGACAATGCAATGGAAATAAACCAGAAATTAAGGTTGGGAAACTATGCAGCATTCGGTGTATTCCCAGACATGGCTCTTTCTGAATACCACATATTCAAAATTGTGTTTTCATATTTGAAAGGCATCAGTTCAAGAAATTTAAAGTTGTGCAGAAATGGATCAACAGATATTTTGCTTCGAAAGAAAAAAATTTCTATCGCTAATTGGTTCATCTTGAACCCGATAAATGGCAAGAGACCATAGACGGTAAAGAGGATTCTTTTAATTAATAATGTTTGTAATAATTATTATTTGATAATAGTCCGATTTAGACAGAAAAAAAGTTGTTTTTACTTGTATAAGTATTACATTACACAACGTTTCTGTGATTAAAAAGGATATTGATTGAAGTCTTCATTTTTCAAAATTATCAATAGGTAAAATGTTAAATGTTCATGGTCTTTCCTCTTCCATTCTGAGATTTTCACCTAGCATTTATAAATAAATAACCTTTCGCGTTGTAAGACTATCAATAAATATCGCTTGAAAATAAGAATAATGCTTATTTGTATAATCACCACATGGATTTTACATGCCTTCCTGGGAGAACGTGACTCTCTAGGCAAGTTCTTTTTCCTTTAAAAGTCGTAAATATAATCATAACCTTTGATTTGTTTAAAGTTATAAGCTTATGCGGGTCATGTATACCCACATATTAATATATATTTATAATTTTTGTTTGTATAAAATCGCATTTTTCGGGAAACACACCTATATAAATAAACATAAAAATCAAAACATTATTTAAATATAAAATTTGATCCAAATCGTTAGAGCCGATTCCGAGA
Organism: Argiope aurantia; assembly: GCA_026543865.1. Classification (NCBI taxonomy): domain Eukaryota; kingdom Metazoa; phylum Arthropoda; class Arachnida; order Araneae; family Araneidae; genus Argiope; species Argiope aurantia. The sequence continues at coordinate 103,980 of JAPMOR010085492.1, read as the reverse complement.
CACACGAAATAAATTTGACATATACAAGAAATGAACAATGAAAGATATAAAATAGGCAGAATAACAAGCAATTTTTATGATTAATGAATCACAAAAAGAATATTTTTTTAAAAAATTTCAGAAAGAGGACGAAAAGAAAGAAACAAGAAAAGGAAAGAAAAAGATAAAAGTTTTTTCTTCTACAGGATTTTAATTACTAATTTAAAATTTAATATTCTTTTTTCAACTGACAAATGTGTTTTTAGATATAAAATTTCAAAATTTTAATATTTTTTAAAAAAACTTTAATCTGCATTTAAATTTTAAAAAAAATATATTATTGCAAGGATTGTTATTACCATGAAGAAAACCGAAGTGCGTAGAGAAAATAATCAACATTTGATAAGTCAAAATGTATTTTCATAAGTTACGTATTCTTTATAGCTGTTTTAAAACTAAATTTGAACGAGAATCGTAAGAGCTCCAATTCTTGTTATTCCACGATATACGGACTTTAGGCACTGAAAAATAATGTGTTATAAGATTTTATGCTGGGCGCCTTGAGGAATGTCGATAACTGGTGCGCTCAAATCCAATTTTTCACACATCCGCGAACCTATTATTTACAGGACTATTAGAAATTCGATACTTCCCTTATTTTTTAAAATAAGCAAATGAAAGTAAAACTAACTGAAGTAATCCTATAAACTAAAGTCTTATGAAATATTCAGATATTGATACTACTGTTTTATCTAAACTGCCGTTTAAAAATTATATTTATATCATAATGATGGTAAATGATTTGAAGTTCATAAATATATTAAGATAAAATGTAATAGGAAACATTTTGATTCAACATCTTCATGGAATTCATAAGGAGTTAACGATTGTGTGAATTGTTGATATCCTAATCATACATGTCATCACCCAATCCAGGATAAAAATTGACAGAAATCGGTAGTTGACAATTCCATCTTTAAAATGATTAGAAATTTAAAATCCCAAAAAGTATATTTTATCAAATATAATTTATAACTGTAAATAATTGGTCCCATGTCAATAATACACGCCTTTAACTTAGTTATTTAAATATATAAAAGATAAGATTATTATTGAACAAAGACTTCGGTGTCACGTTTTTTTTGCATTTTAATGAGTCCTCAGAAAAATTCGTAATATCGAATGTTGGAAAAGGATTTACCATCAATAATTGAACAGAACTGGAAGTTTTATTTTTTTTATTTTGTACAATATGGCAAAGGAAATTACTTCAGCAGATAAAAATGGAAAGAAAATTTATTTTTACAAATATATCCAAGTGCTTATGAATTATAAAAGTCAATGAATTTGTTTTTCATTTAAAATAATTGCCGGTACATCCTTGAGTCAAGGGAACCAATATCGATAAATATGTTTTGAAAGTTTTAAAACAAAAATAATCTCAAGACTAGTTCTAATTTTGATATACATTTTAAACCTAGATACTACCCAGTTATCAAGAAAGAAAAATCAAATAAGTTTGTAGCATATGTAGAACTTTAATTTTTAAGAAAATTAAATCTTTCAGAAATCACTGTCAAACTACACAAACTGCACAAATGTACGTGCTCAAAATTCTTTGTGTATAGATTTATCCACTTTTATAATATTAGAATACGATGGTAAGTATGCAAATGCAGCAAGATGATGAAAAGGAATGCATGCCCCTCATGTTATCTGCATTAACAGAGTTAGAAAAAGATATATTTGTCCAAATCTGCAATAAAATTCATTATTTTTATTATTTTTCATTTACGTCTAATATTTATCACAAATGAAGGGAGAAAAGAATCTGTGCAATCGCATTGAAGAGGATTATGATTAATAATTATATGCATCATTTATCGCTTCATAAATAATGCTAAAATGAGCATTTATAATTTTACAAGTATCTTTCTTTGATATATCAGCAGATTTCTGGAAGCATCGTCACTTTTGTCGAAAAATCACGAAAGTGTACTATTTACAAAATTAAACTGGATGTGAGGCCAAAGTTCTCTTCAAAGGAGTGTTTACAGAGAAAATCTACAAGGCATCTTACATCTAAATAAATCTTGTCATCTTTCATAGGACTCTAGCATCTACACGATGCCTTTACCGCTGTCTATTGAATTAAAAGACCCAACACCTTCTAAAGAAACAGAACAAATTTTACTGCTTTATTTAAAAACAACAAGCCATATATACATGGAAACAGTAACACTTCGCTAGGCAACGGCGCAATTGGAAACAATTATTCAACAGATTTCAATTTCCAACAGTGTGCATTTATTTGATTCTATAGCTGAACAGTAATCTTGAAAAAAAAAACTAGAAAAAAAGGTACTGCTTTCTTCTCTTTTTATTTCAAATTATCCTTTTGATGTTTCATCTTCATGTGACGAATGAGATTAGATTTAAAATTATAGGACAAAGAGCAAACATGACACTTGTAAGGCCTTGCTTCAGAATGAATCACCATGTGAGTTTTGAGTTCGGTTGTAGACGTGCAGTTTCTGTTACACACTTCACATCGATACGGATTCTGCTCTTTATGTACGTTCATATGCCTAGTAAGGTTACTTTTATTTTTAAATGCCTTAGGACATACATTACATATGAAAGGGCTTTCATTCGAATGACTGGCCATGTGATATTCAAGTTTATGTTTATTAGCACAACTCTTTTTGCATAATTCACACCTGAAAGGATTCTGGTCATCGTGTATATTCATGTGAGCAGTAAGACCATGTTTAAATTTGTAAGCCGCAGAGCAAAAACTGCATTTATAACGTCTTTCAGTGGAATGTTTGCTTAAGTGTTTGTTGTAATCTGATTTAGTTCGAAATTCCGCATGACACACCTCGCATCTAAAAAGAATCTTCTTATCGTGTACCTTCTTATGGCGTCCAAGGTGTATTCTATCTTTGAAGGTTCGAAAGCAAACATCACATTTGTACGCTATTTCCTTTAATTCGATTGCTTGTCTTTCTAGGTTTCTGTGTTCTGTTCTGGAATCTTCATCGCCCGACACATTTTCACAATGCACAGCAACTAATTTGTGCTCTGAATTTTTTGATGAATCTAGCAATGATATTTTATACGTAACTCTAAATCCTATGTTGAAGTAATCTGAACAATTAGCACACTGGTATAATTTTTCTAATGAAGACTTGACTGAATTGTCATAATTTTTTGATTCATTTTCACTGGCTTCTGCAATTTCTTTACAACTGTTACAAATGTATGTCGCGTCTTTCTCCATATTCGGCGTGTTTTTAACCTCCGAAATTATTGAATTGAAATAATATATCACTTTTGGTAAATTATAGCTGTAAATAAAAATAAAACATTGATACTATTCTATATAATCCATCACATAGAAATAAATCCAGTATTTTAATGAAATGAGTTTAAAAGAAAAGGAATAATTTATTATAAAATAAAAGAGAGAAGTTCTACAGTAATATTTATTTGCTGTTGAGAATTTGTGGTAGAAAACTGAGCATACAGATTATTTTTTTCAAATTATTAAGAAATTTCATTTCCTGAAAGGAATCTCAAATAAATTAATCTGATGAAACTTCACTAAGAAATCAATATATCGTCAAAGAGTAAATTTCATCACATGCCTATTCAACGTTTAGTTGGAAAAATAGTAATTACATGTAAGCATGGGTATGGAATTCATAATGCAAAATAAGTGTACAATGTACACTTATGAGTGTACAATGCTAATTGCATTATGATGAGTGTACAATGATCTAAAGGAATTTGCGCTGAATATTCAAATAATTATGCTTACTGTGAAATATGAAGTTCAATAGACCGAAAAATAAACCAAAAGTTTTGGTAACGGATTTGTTCTGGAATTAATTAAAAATTTTTTTTAAAAATAAAATTCTAGAATTGTCGAGAAAAACTCCAAGCACTGAACTTTTGCACTTTGAACTTGAAGCACTTTTGAACTCAATTTTCTACGCTATACATTCTGAAGTATGATATTTTTAAGATTGAAGATCTCAGAAAAAAACGTAAATATATTTAAAATAATAGAGTTTTCGACGATATAGCATTGTTTCTGTTGGAATCTTGAATTGGTCATTTCAGTAAATTTTCAGGCGATACACTAGCAACATTTTCTTACAAAATTAATTTCTTTGAATAAATTTTATTTAATTTTAAGAACGTAATAATGACGTGCCCTATATTTAATGCAGAACAAAAAGTTTGCATCCTTGATTTTGGGCTCGCATACAGCCGTATGTTTCCGTTTTTATTTCTGTAAAAAATAAAATTTAGAATTTTTTTACTGCTGAATCAAAATTTTGATATGACGTTTCCTTCCCCTCGAATTATCTAAAAACTCGAGTTTCTCATGGGATCAATTCTGAAGATGAAACCGTCTCTTTCAAGCTTTCTCAATAAGTATACTTTATTATGGTATGACAATATATATAGACTAAACAGCTGGACCCGATATAGCTGACAACTTTTCCAATACGATAAAAACAGAATATTCAACTTCTTATCAGTTCTTAAAACTAATTATATGCAAGACATCAATATGTATAAGTATACAAATGCATATTGATACTCAATATGCATAAGTATATACATACTGTACACAGAAAAATACAATACAAATTTTTAATTTATTTTCAACCTCAATTTGAGCATCTTGCTGCGGTTTAATGAAATTTCGCCTTTCAAAATTCCCTAAAATATTTTCTTTAATATAAGTATTTATTTTTATCATGGAGATTACAATATACAGACGCTATTTACCAAACATATAAAAAGGAAATTTTTTATGTTTTTTTTTAATTTTTAGTTATTCTTAATATTAGGGCGATTAATATAAAATTCACGAATGTTACTAATACCTAATAAAATTTGAATAATATTCATTTGCATATTTAAAAGTTTGAATATATATATATATATATATATATATATATATATATATATATATAAAATTAACAATAATTAAAAATTATCCAATTATCGTGAGGTTTATTTTTATTCTTTCAGAAATACATAAATATAAGATCTCACCTGCATATTTAACGCTAAAAATTGGGATAAAATGCATCACACACAGATAAAGGATTTAAAAGAATGGAAAATTTCTTTCAAATCATTTTGAAAGAACATTAATACCATTTCAGTCAAACCAGGATAAAATCACTAAAAAGTTTAAAGAATGAAGTCAGATGAAGTAAAATGCAGGCGTTTTGTCCTGTTACATTGTATTCGAAATCTGACTAAAATTTCCCTGCATTTCATATCAGTTGATTGCTTGTCTGTTTGCGATGCATACTCACTCAATTCGCTTTATTTCAAATTGCCACTTAAATATCTTTTCCATATTATTTAAAAGCAATTTTAGAAAAAAAAATCATTTCGTTTTCGGTTCTTGGGAAAACTGAAATGAATTCAAAAACGTTTAAATTTGGATATGGCATTGATATTTTTTTTGTTAATTTAGATATTATTTTAGCTTTTTCGGATATTTTTTTATCAAACATGAAATTGAATTAGATTACAGTTTACATGATTTCTCGTCTCAAGATGCCTTTTTGATACTTATAGCTTATGCCCACACACACACACACAAAATACTTTGAGGTTTCATCTGACATGGGAGTATTGAACGAAAGAGTAAGATGACGTATTACTGGTAGAGCGTTTTTGGGATGTATTTTGGTTGAGAAGCCATTCATAATTATTTGCATGTTTCTTTTGAAGGGATTTAAACAAAGTGAAGGTTTCATATTATTGAGATGAATAAAATCATCATCATATAAAATTTAAATATTGTTTTCCTCTTTTTTTTCATATTATTCCTTAGTTGATTATTCATATCTCAAGTTTTATCGGTTTATAAGAGTGTATGAGCTGGTTTAACTAGGATCAATTCATTTTATTACATCGGAATTCTGCGGTGGGCTCATTGAATTGATTGTGATGATGATTTCCATAATGATTTATGTCAAGGAAAGGGGGATATTATTTTAATGGATTGTTCGAAGAATTTCGAGCTTTGAAAATGAAAGACCAATTAATTAAAAAGATGCATTAACTGATTGTCAAAAGCATTGAAATGCCAAAATAAGTCTAAGAAGAATCTGAGGCCTTTCTTCCGTTATGATATTTTCAGTATCTATTCAACAACTGCTGTTGAATATGCCTATATCAGTCATTTCAGCAGTTTATACGTCCAATTCAAAAATAATTCTTTTATGTACGTCAGAATGTTTTTGAATGGAAATTGAAGAGAATCCAGATTCGAAATAGGAATACATTTCAGGAAAGAATTACTAATCTTCAATAGTAATTTTTGAAATTAAATTAAATAAAATATTAGTATTAAAAATTGGTGATTTAAAAGAAATATTTTTTCATGATGAACGCTGACAGATTTGAATGTGCGTGAATAAATTCATAAACGTTAAATTTCCGGTTAGAAAATGATTAGTCAGCTTTGCAAAATGACAAATAAAATATATTTTTTCAAAATACATTTTTATGAATAGTCTTAGTCTTATATCCTCTGAATAAGATTTCTAAAATAAACTAACTTCATTTGCATTCACTTATGAAAATTTGCATAATATATAAATTTTTTTTTGTTCTTGGGAAGCGGTTAGTTATCAGTTAATAAATATATGTCTTTTTGTTCATCAGCGGAAACATTAATTGCATTGGAAAGCCATTATGAGTTGAAATTGAATCTTGCGCTTCTCTCGCTTAATATTATTTGCATTGCCAACTGAACATTCACTGCCTGATCATAAATGCATCAGTCTCCAAAGTTATTTTAGCTTTTTATAAAATTTCTATTTTTGGTACATTTTTTGAATAATTTTTTTCACAAAATATTTCTGGTTTGTAAAGGAAGTGAGTCCAAATAATCCGTGATATTTTGTAAATTCCTCAGAAAAGCGTTTTAAATTCTTTGTCTTTTAATTTTAGTGATTGTGGAAAAGTTTGAATGAATATGAAAGGAAATTTTGTGCACTTTGTGCAAAAAATTTTCATATGCATCAGGAAACGATCAGTATTGAATCAAAGGAGACAGATCTGTCTGGTCAAACATTTTTAAGAGGATGGAATTTGCATCCGTTTACCGATATCAGGTAGGAAGCACAGAAGATCACTGTTCAAGATTTTTTTTTGTGAATAGTTCAACCGCAAACCGTTATGGTTTAAAAGATGTGACATCCGTGTATAAAATCTTGCACAGTTTTGAAATAAATCGGTTTATGTAATGAAATTCCAGCCAATGTCCGCGTATGACAAACATTAAAAATAATGTGTTAACAAATGAGAAACGTTGCAGGATCTAACGTAAGGAGCCATTATATAAAATTTTGAAAAACAAACACAATACCCCGAAATTAAACTAAATCTCCAAAATTCATAAAATAAAAAATATAAAAATATTTAATATTTTTTCTGAAGTCTAAGATTGTATTTCAGCTTTTTTCCTAGAGAAAATGTCTAAAAAATATTATTATATAAAAAAGAAATTATCCTCGATATCAAAGAATTTTGACTTGCTTGCACTGAAAATTTGTACATAATATATTTGCAAGTCGAAACATGGCTCAGAAATCGGTTTCTTTTAAAATCATAATTTCACATATCCAATTCGCTCGGCAATTAGGATGTATGTAACTTTGTGACTACTGGCATTTTTTAGCATAAATTTCATGCACTTACGGAATGTCATTCGCTCGTGTATTCATTTTATAAGAGTCTGAATTCGATAACCAGCATTTACCCCATTCTATTGTTTCAACTGAAAATGAACGCTGTTCCATCTATTGAATGGATTGATTCAACTTTCATTAAACATTCTGTGAATCATTCAAAAGCTTAAAAAATGGTTTGCAAGATTTCGTGATAGGAATTTTAATCTTGAGGACCATATATGTACAGATTTAATAAAAAAATTGAATATAAAAAAACTTCAGATTTTATTGGATGAATATTCATACGAAACGGAATGAAGCTTCCAGTACAATTAGGATTTACTTACCAAGCAATATCACTTTTATTGCATACAATGAAAAAGATACAGAAGGAAGGAAAATCTGCCAAAGTTTAATAGAAAAAATAAAACTAGAAGAGAATTAGAATGAACTTGCTTTCTTGGTTCAAAAGAGAGAATCTTCTACACAAAATCATTATTACGGCTGATGGAATGAGGATTGTATACGACAATCCTAAACTCTGAAAAGCATGGGTTAATCAGGACAATCATCGGCATTGTTTGAAAATAAATATTCAAGAAACCAAGTACCAAGAAAGTGTTGCTGTGAGTCTGGTAGAATTGGAAAGAAGTCGTTTACTTTGACCTTCAGTCACCTGTTCAAACTGCTATAACTGAACGACATTATGATTAGTTGATAACATTAAGTGATGTTCTGAAGGAAAAAACATTATTTAGCCAAGAAAGACTGAAAATAACATTTTTTTGCATGATAACAGTTGTCTGCATACAGGAAAACGAACACAGTAACACTTTTCCTGTGGCTGGGGACTTTCCATCATGCTGCGTTTTCTCCAGACCTGGCTATTTCGGATTACAACATATTCAGATCAATGTCTTCGCATATGAAAAATCAACAATTCACAAATGATGTCCTACCATAGTTCGATGACTATTTTGCTTCTAAATCACAAATTTCAAGGATTTCATCATCAGGAATAAAAATGGTATATATCGTAATAACTGATTTTTGTAACAAGCATGTTTTTAATAAAGTTGAATGTGAATTAAAAAGCTGAAGTTTTACTTACACACGTATTACATTCCATAACATTCCATAAATTATTAATGCATACAATGCAAAATCTTCGTTTATGTAGATTCTCCGAGCATCAATAAATAATTAAACTTTCGTTTGTAAAACTTTATATACTATATTTGTAAGCGATATTGATTTCTTCTAAACAATTCTGATGTGATTTTTACTAGGCAAATGCATGCAAAATAAAATGTTGGATAAACAACAACATTTTAAGCAGTGATAAATTCCATTTAATATATTAATGAATTTAAATGCCGCCATATATAATGTAGTAAATATTTAAAATTATCTAGTATATGTTTACACTCAATGAAAAATTAATAATACATATATGTATTTTAAAATAAGAATGTTACTCAATGAATAAATAAAACAATGACTAAAAGTATTATTGAATAGTTTGCCATATATTTTATATAAGTTATAATTTTTTTTTATTTCAGTCATATAAAAATAACTTCAGTCAATGATCATCTATTTAAAAATAATTATTACAATAATTAAACTTAATAGATGCAAATTGAGTTAGCTGGTCAGAAAGATCTCCATTTTTTATTATAAAATACAAAATGTAGATAAGATTTAATTCTATTGAGACGCATAAAATATTCGTAATAATAAGAAATTTTCCTTAACGTTTTTGCGGATTTGAACTTCTCAGTAAATGAAAGATAATTTTCCTTTGCTTGCACTTCCAAACAAGTATTAGATGCAGTAGTGGCTAATATATCAACTAGTGCATTTTCCATTTTCCAGGGATATCTTGCAATTGAAATAATTTTGATGGAAATGGTTGGGCCAACGATTTTCAGTGCTGAAGTATCAATTATGTATTTGAAATGAAGGTCATCATCCTATAGCATTTCCAAAAGAGATGAATTACCGGCTACTAATATGCGTATTGAATAAATTATATTATTTTCTTCATAAGAAAGAATGTAAAACTACATTCTAGATCAAATATTATTAAAATACTATACAAAATTAAATTAAAAAAGACATTTTCTGATTAAAAATTGTAAGATAAATCTTTAAAAATAACTCTGAGAAAATGAAATTTGAAACATCATCAAACAAATATTATTCATCAAAAAATGTATAACAATTTTTGAATGAAAGAAAAATGTTTTACTTATTATATCTAGGGAAATTAAATTTTAAAAAGCCATTATAAAATTTTGCATATAATTTATATGGAAATTATATATTCATGCCGAAAAACTTCAATGAAATGTTAAGAGGAATACAATTAAGGAGAATTTATAAATAAATTGATATTTCTTTTATAAAACACTAGCCGCGATTGGCGACCAGCCGGTTCGCCAGTATTACCGCTCGCTACAAATTTCAATTAAACATTTTAAGTAACTGCTTTCTTAATATATTCTCAAACAAAACATTTTTAATCTACAAATTTTGATAGTCATACTAAACGTATACTGTTGTTTAGATCGTTTCATTCAGTTTACTATTTATATTTTGCCAATGTGTTGTCATTTCCGGTAAAACTTCAACTTTAATTTAAAGTGGAAATGATGAAATTGCAATTAATGTAAAGATATTTTTTAATAAAACGAAGCGTTTTATTTTATTTATCATATTTATTATTATTATTGAATATTAGTACTGCAAAGAGAATCGCTCGGTATTTAAGTCTTATGTGAACTACAAAATATTTTTCATAATCAAACAATAATTCAACAAAAATTTCTCAGATTTAGCATAAAATTCAGTTTTTAGTTTTGCTTTCAAAAGGATTGAAATGAAATCAATAATAATATTTTATTCCGGCCTATAAATATATTTCAAAAATTGTGAAGTCTAAATTTAATGCAGTAATTTATCATATTCTGAGAAATATTCTGGACACACCAAATTATAAATAAATGAATGAATGTTTCTATTTTCCACGATCAACTAAGACTGATTTATGAAACTTTGAATGTTAAAAATTTAGAAAAACTCAACATTTTCATAATCTTAGGTCAATTAATCTTGAGAAACCTGCGCGCTGATTGCCGTATTTTCTTTGAAACGATCGATGGAAAATCTAAAATTATCTTTTATTGAATAGTGATATTCAAATTTTCATAAATCAGTCAGTTTAAGCGAATGATTTAGTTAACTGGAAATTAACTCTTTTTATTTAAAATATTAGTGTTTAAAGAACATTTTGTTAAACGTGATTTCCACAATAGAAGCTTTATGTAAAATCAAAAATTCGTTATTTGTTAGATCATTTATTGAATCAAGTTACATAAAATATAATCATTTTCCATTTTGACCATTTTAGCAGATCTGTGTCTATTACTAAAGTTTTACAAATTAGATGTATGGCCATGATTTGAATTGATATTCTGTTCATTTTAAACAAAACGTGCCTTAAAATATAACTGATTTATTGGATTAATAATATAGAGAGTGTGAAAGATCATAAAATAATTTTTCTTGAATTTAATTTTTAGAAAAAATAATATTTCATATTTGTTTCATTTCCTACAGACACGTGCTGAAAATTATATTTTTGCAGATTTCATTTCCAAAAAGATTTAATTTATTTTTAATTGGAGTTTTAATCAATGTGGTGGCAACACTTTGAAAAATTTTCCCCCATGAGTGCGAAAAGTGCTCTTGCAGCTTAAATTTTATTTTTATTTTGTACGAAAAAAATTGTTGAAAAATGTAGTTAAAATATTTATTGAAAAATTAATTAAAAATAGAAACTTAATTTTAAGGTTAAAATATTGATATCATTTAAAAGATAAATTTTTGATCTTTGACTTGATGTAAAAATCTTTTTTGTGCGATAATATTTTCGGAAGTTATAGCAGAAACACGCCACAATTTCGCTTAATTTTTAAATAAATAAAATTCTAATTAAAAATTCGAAAAAATAACCCCGAGGTGCACATTCCCGGCCTCCAAGGTATACACGTGCCAAATTTGGTAGCTGTAGGTTGAATGGTCTGGCCTGTAAAGCGCCAACACACACACACACACAAACATTGAGCTTTATTATAAGTATAGATTTAGTAAGTATATGAGAATATATTATAATCAAACTGATTGGTCCAAAATATTTCGATGTTTATTACTTATACGCTATAAACCATTTTCGAAATTAGGCCGGCTCATTTAAGAACAAGGTAATACAAAACGGAAATGGGTAAGGGGGTAAAAAATGACATGGGCTCTAGTCATAAAAATGAGCTTCGAATTTTGGGTCGAATCAATTCACTTATGACTAGGTTGTCAAATAAGAATTAAATGATTTTTTCCCTAGGACAGTTATGCTGAAATAAAGATACTTAAATGCTCTTTGAACGTCATTCACATTTCCAATTTCAACATGATGAAACTGAGGAGAGAAATTGTGTGAATACAATTTCCCTTTCACATCAAATTAATAATTGCAAGAAACAAATTTACTCATGATTGAGAAACAGATAACAAAGATACTTATGAGTAATAATCTCATGTAGAATAAAGCAATTTATAATTGTAAAAAATATTGTACATTATTAGATGTAAAACTAGCTAAATTATTTAAAATAATTCGAAACCTGGCTACTGAATCCATATATTTTTTTTATGTTTTGCTGTAAGAATTGCAATTACTTTTACTATACGTCTCAATTACAAATAACGGTTAGTCTCTTAAACAGCTTCTCATGATAGGAAAAAGCACGGGCAAAAGCAGATGAATAACATAAATTCAGTAAATTAACCCTTTCCGGTAAAAGGACAGGTTCAGCTCTTCATTGGTTTTTCATACCATTCAACTCAATGTGGAGCTACATTCGTCCTACGACTAAAGTTGCTATTGAATATGACAATAAATATGGTTAAAATTTTCAAAGTATTGAATCCTGTAGCCCTTTTATTACTTATGTTGATATCATGAATTACGTTCACATATTGTTTACCTTTAGAATTTCGAGGTATTTTTTTTTAAATTTAGATTAGTTAAACTAACGTTCCGTCTTAAAGCAATACTAAGACTATTTTGAGAGGGATTTTGTATTTTTGAAACGAGGCCAGATGACGACGACGACAACTGAGATTTGATCCCCCTCTCCAAACTTGCACATCACATCAGCGTAGAATTTCGAAATACAAGTTACGACTACTTTGTTGTTAATCTGTGAGGTTTCATTCTTTTAAATATTTAACTTAATTTTCTGTCCGGTTTTCTGTTCTATTATTTATGCACAATATTTTTAAAAAAGAAAAAAAAATATCATAATGAATAAGAGCATTGCATAATAATATATAAGAGTACTGTAAAGATAAAGGTGATTGGAAGGATTCTGATGAAATAAGCGTACATTTTTTACCTTGTATGGATAATGAATCTAATGATATTGAAGTACTACCAAGAAGACGAAATGTGATAGAACATTAAATAATTTATTCTAATGAATGATGCTCTTGAGTCGTAGACACATCACCAGAAGAATGGATTTCGAAGTAAACATTCAATGTTCTTGAATGAATAATGTGGGTATTATTCTGTGGCAAAATCTTCTAATATTGTGCCAGAAATAAAGAAATTTAAGTGAGTGCCTGGCGTTAAAACTATGCTATTACGAAAACTAGGTACTGATTCGGAATCATTATCGGATATTGAAAAAGTGTTGAATATGAACTTATGAATTAAAATTATAATATTAATATGGATATAGGTGGAATTATATAAATTATAAGATGAAACATGTTTTTAAGTAAAAAAATTATTTCATTTATTATTTATGCACAATTTTATTTCAATTCAATTTTTTATTATATAAAGAAGAAATGCACAATTATTTATAATTAAAAGAAGAGAGAATCAACACATGATTTAGGCTAACTGAAGTAGAAATTGTAGGGATAATAATAGATTGGAAAATTTAAATTGCATAAAGATTGTTGCTTCAGATTATTTGTTTTTCTTGTATTCTAGGCCGGCATTTTATTTGAAAAATACCTCCTGTCATCAATCCATGGAAAATACTTCCTGCCTTAAAACAAGTCGAAAATTAATATTCATATTGTTCATTCATATAAAAGCTTCAATTTTTCTGAATATGGCAAAAAAGACTTTTTTCTAAGTAAAATAGAAATAGATATAGGTTTTGTATATAAAATTTATTTTTAAAACCATTGTTATTGTTATTAGTATTATAAAACCAAATAATTATTTAAAACAAATAATTTTATTTCAAATATTTAAACGCTAATGGTATCATATTTAGAAAAAGATCTTATTTCTAGATTTCTTGTATCTAGATTGTTATAAAATCTTCGCGTTTGATTAAAATATTTGTTGTTAATATTTAAAGAAATATTTTCAAAAATTTATATTGTCTGGCTTCAAAAAGTAAGAATTTAAATAACTTTTAAATCAGATTTAAGAAAGACATTTTCAAAGACATTGCAGATTTCAGAAATGGCAATTTGGTCAAATTATAGAAATTACAGTATCATGCGAACTGGAGCAAAATTCATTGTTTTTCTTTAGTTTCATAATATCACCATGATAAACGTGCGTGTTCATTAAGATGGTTAAAAAAAATTCCTTTCTTTACGTTATTTACGTAAGATTTAGAAGAAATATCCCTCGTGCTCTGCAATAAAACTGTTCTGTTTTTAGCGTTCTTGTACATGCCGTAAATTCTCCATATAAAAAAAGTTCCGCTTCTTTTCCTATTTCAGACCAAATAATTAGGATAGACATGATTCACATGACTATATGTATATTATAATCAATATATATGTAAATAAAAAAAATCTGTATTTTTAGAAGTGCCTTGAAGAATGAACAGTCTTGAGGAAACGTTTTCACAATTATCAAAAATGCACAAAGCATAATTTCCCAAATGCAACTTTGCTATTTTATCAAAAATTCTATTGGAGAGAAATCTTTTACGTAATAATTAACCAGAATACAGTTTTTGATAGTACAAGCGTATTTAATTTCATTTTAAATTATCCTTTTGACGTTTAGTTTCATGTAGTTTTAAACGTCATAGGACATACATTACACTTGAAAGGTCTTTCATTCGAATGACTGGACATGTGACGTTCAAGTGCTTGTTTAGTAGCACAATTCATATTGCACAATTCACACCTGAAAGGATTCTGATCTTTATGTACGTTCAAATACGCATGAAGGTTATCTTCAATTTTATACATCGAAGAGCATAGAGTGCACTTGTAATGTCTTTCATTCGAATGACTGGACATGTGGCGTTCAAGACTATGTTTAGAAGCCCAACTCTTGTTGCACAATTCACACCTGAAAGGATTCTGGTCATCGTGTAGGTTCATGTGGGCCTGAAGACCTTTTTTAAACGCCGCAGTGCAAAAGCTGCATTTATAATGTTTTTCGTTGGAATGCTTGTTTAAATGGTCCTGGCAATCTGATTTACATCTAACGTATTTATCACACACCTTGCATTTAAAAGGATTCTTCTCATCATGTACGTTCTTATGAGATCGAAGGTTTCTTTTAGTCTTGTAGGTTCGAATGCAAATGTCACATTTGTAAAGTTTTTCTTTTGGTTCGATCGGATTGCTTTCTTCGACTCTGTGTTGAGTTCCAGAAGTTTTGCCGTCATCTATATTTTCACGCAAACTAGCAGCTGAGAACTGGTTAGAATTACTGCTTGGAAAGGGGGAATGTTGCCTGCTTTTCACTTCGTACCCATAGTCGAAGGGATGCAGGCATATGCCACACACGTATAAGAATTCCTCCGAAAAAACCCGACAATACGTTTTAAATTGACTTTCCTCTGTAGAAGAGTTTTTCTTGCAATCATCGCAAATGTATTTATCTTTTTTTTTATCCATATCCAGCCTTTAAATTTCGAAATTCCTTTATTCGAACTTCACTAGACACTCCAATGAATTTAAAAGAAAATGCTAATATGTCAAAGCAATTTTCTTTCGTAAAATCGGTTATATCTGCAAATAAGAACATAAAATAATATATTAGTATTACTTAAAAAATAAATTTACTATAGTAATAATATTAATTTTGAAAATGCCAAATTAGTATTATTAAAATTTCAGAATACTCAAAAACTCTGGAAGCGTGATTTAAGAGAAGCATGAATTTTTATAAAAATATTCAAAATTAATGATAATAAAGTGTTACAAGAAAAAAAAAGATTCAATATTATTTTGTTTAATTTCAATGAAACTTCCTCCGAGGTGAATAATCTCAATTTTCATGTGGTCTGTCACATTTATATGTTTTCCGCTTCCTACGATTTAGATGATTTGTGGGAAATTAAAGACAGGAAATTATTTTTCAGTAAACTAACAGACCTTTTAAAAATAAATAATGAAATTTCAAAATTTACTTTCACAATGCTTAATCTGAAAACCTAAATGATATGTAACTTTAAAGACAAACAATTACAAATTTTTCCAATGAAATAATTACTATGTACAATCGTAATGTTCTCTAGTTTGTACTTTTAATTATGGGTATGGTATTCTTATTAAAATACCTTATTATTTTAATTAAAATACCTTATGAAATTTTATATTTCTCTGAAAGAAATATATGTTCTAAATGCAAAGGATAGTTATTATTTAAAATTCTTAATCATACATAAGAGAGCAATGGAGCCAAAAGAAAATTTTCCAGAACTTTATGTGAAGGTTCTGACATCAATTTGCTTAAAAAATATCCACTTAGAAAATGTCTGAATTGTGGTAAAACTGCAGGCATTGAGCATCATAAATTCATAAGTTCATTTTCTTCGCTATGTTTATTCAAGCTTTAAAGTTTTTTAAAAGACACCTAATTCAGATTATATTTACAAACATATATAATAAATAAAATTATAAGGATACGAAGATTTAGCAGCGGTACAGCTAGATGACTTACTTCAGTTATTTCATTAAGTATTTGTACCGTACCATAAGAACATTGCTTAAAAAATTACACAAGGAAGATTAATTTTATCATTCAATCTGAAATACAAAGTATAAACGAATAAAAATGGGCAATTTCATAAAGAAAGAGAAGGTTCCTTTGATTTTGGGCTGATCCGCTAACATTGAATTGTGACTGAGAAATTTTTTAGGAATTCCGTAAATCTTTTCGAAGAATCAGAAACAAAATGTTTTGCAACACATATTTTAAAGTGTTCTCAATACGTAAATCAAGATTTCAAATCTTTACCATTGGTCCATCAAGATTTTTACTATGCCATCGTTGTGCAAAGGAAATTAATCCAGGCACAGTTAATCAGTTTATTTTTCTTTGACAGGAGGACTATAGAAAGTATTTATTCTCACTGACACAAGAATGGGCACATGCAATATTAAAACTCATTATTGCTGCATTAAGCTAGCCGATTGACTGCAATCAACACGTTTGCAGGGTTTTTTGTTGCCTTCATTTCCATTCTGATAAAAAAAAAGATGACAATAAATTCTAAATTCGGAATTATAATTTGCAGTATAGCGGTAAACACCATTATTTTTTTTAATTGAAAAAAATAAGGATTTCCATTTTTCTTTTCCTTTCGCTGCTTTAAAAAACGTCTTTAATGTGGCGTGCACAAATTATAAACATATGATTTTCAAAACATATAACTTAATTATTCGCAGGTCTACTTTTGTAATTTATCAAAATATTTAATCCTTAACACTTAGCAGTTCATAATTGCTACTTTGAATTGATTGCTGAAATGATTGCCCTTTATATCAAAATTGAAATTAGCTAGACCTGAACGAATTTTCTAAGTAAAACCCTTTTCGAGATTTTTGCAATGTCGTATTTTAATTCCTAATGCTGCAAGTTCCTTCTAAGCTGAACAAGAATGGACAAAATTCGGTAAGATGGGCAATTCAATTGGGGACGGATAAGATTCAACAAACGTTTTATTTCTGTGTTTAATTTCAATATTTCTTTTTACTCATTCGTGTATCTGGTCGAAACGAGTTTGAAAAAATTCAGAGCCCCTGGGATGAAATATTTTTCATTAGATTGAACATTATTCTTGTAAAAAAATACTTTGCTTTTAAATATCATGATGATGAAGACCAAACTTTACTTTATAGTAAAACATTATAAAACTTTCGCTTATTTTCTGTCACAACGAGGTTTTCATTGTGCTTTTAAAAGTGAAATTACACTATGCTATATTTCAGAAAAAAAAGTACTGTTTTTCATGTCGAAATTTAGTCTACATACACATGGTACGAATTCCACTTAATAACCATATGCCATTTTTTGCATAAGGGATACGTTTAAATAGCGACAAATTTAATAATCAACAATATCAGTGGGATCGTCAATATTGTAGAACAATGCGAAATTCCAGAATCTAAAGTTTATATCCAATCAAAATGTTTCTGAAATTTTTAAAGAAAAATATTTATACCATCTTATACATGTAACTTTAAGAATGTTACATAATGAAACAGAAGTTATGATACTCAAAAGACTGCTGCAACTTATAATGGTTGAAAACTATAATTCTTCTAATCTACAAAAAATACAGAAATATTGAAGCTCACCAGTATTTTTCTATTGCTTAAAATTTAGTTATGTATAAACAATTCATTAAAACATTATTGATTCAAAGTGCAGTTATCTATGTATACTCTTAAAAACATTTAAAAAAGAAGTAAAGTTAAATATTGGTTGCTACTTTTGTAACCAATATTTCTTGACTTTTCAACACCGATTGATTGATTGATTTTTTGAGATATTTGGTTTATATGAAATTTTCTTTAGGTATTTCAGGATTAATTAAAAAATGTATTTTAATTATCTTATTCGAAATTTGCAAAATAAGGAAAAACGATTAAAAATGGAACAAGTTGAGATAATTTTATGAGGATGGATGTTTCTTTTTTATATGCTTCTTAACGAAAATCAAAAATATAATTGAATAAGAGTTGAATGCATCTTATTCTCATCTAAATGTCTTCGATTTTCATATTTTGTATACTAAAAATACTATAGATACATATATATATATATATTCCCTGCCTAGGATGGATGTATTTTAGTTCAGATACCGGTGCGAGTGATGTCTATGAATTATAGAATAATAAACAATGTTAAACTTTCGTACTATTGAGATGCATAAACTTTTCAAAATGGAATTTTCCCTAGTTGTTTCTGTTTCGATTTGAGCGGTTAAATTTATAATTGTAAATAATTGATGGCAGGTCAATAATATATGCTTTTAATTTAGTTATTTCAATATATAAAAGATAAGATTATGATTGCACAAAGACTTCGGTGTCGCGTTTTCCTGCATTTGAATGAGTCCTCAGAAAAATTCGCATTATCGAATGTTGGAAAATATTTACCATCAATAATTGAATAGAACTAGAAACTTTATTTGTTACTTTATACATTATGGCAAAGCAAATTACTTCAGCAGATAAAAATGAATATAAAATTTATTTTCACAAATATATCCAAATGCTTAGGAATTATAAAAATCAATCAATTTGTTTTTCCTTTAAAATAAGTGCAGGCACATCCTTGATTTAAGAGAATCAACATTGAAAAATATGTTTTGATAGTTTTAAAACAAAAATAATCTCAAGACTAGTTCCAAATTTGAAATAAATTTTAAACCTAGATACTACCCATTTTTCAAGAATGAAAATTTAAAATAATTTTGTAGCAGATAGAGAACATTAATTTTTAAGAAAATTAAATCTTTCAGAAATCACTGTCAAACTACAGAAATTAGACAAATGTACGTGCTCAAAATTCTTTGTGTATAGATTTTTCCACTTTTATAATATTAGAATACGATGGTAAGTATACAACTGCAGCAAGATGATGAAAAGGAATGCATGTACATCATGTTTTCTACATTATCACAATTAGAAAAAGAGATATCTCTCTAAATCTGCAATACTTTTATCATTTTTCTTTTAAGCCAAATATTTCTCACAAATGAAGCGAGAAAAAGATCCTGTACAATCTGACTGAAGCGGATTATGTTTTATAACTATATGCATTTGTTATAGCTTCATAAATAACATTAAAATGGTCATTTATAATTTTACAAGTATCTTTCTTTGATATATGATCCAATTTCAGGAAACCTCATCCCTTTTGTCAGTAAGTCACGAACGTGTACTATTTATCAACTTGAATTGGCTGTGATGTTAAAGTTCTCTTACAAGAAGTGTTTTATGTGGAAATCTTCAAAGCAAATAAAACATATCTAAATAAATCTTATGGGACTCTTGCATCTACCCAATACCTTAACGGCTGTCGATTCAATTGAAAGACGCAACACTTGCTAAAAAACAGCTTGATGTAAAAACAACAAATCCTATATACATGGAAAAAGTAACACGTCCCTAGGCAACAGAGCAATTGGAAACAATTGCTTCAATCAGTTCCCAACATCCTCCTCCCCCCCCCCTTTTGAGCTGACAAAGGAAGACTCAAAACCCTTGGGATTTCTTTACAAGACGACCACTTCTAGTAACTGTAGTATTATGAGGAGGTGCAGCCAGATGTTATAAACCAATTGGAGAATCAGAAACTGAGTAAGGATCCACGGAAACTCCAGAAGCGCAAGGAATTTTAGCTCGGTGCCGAGGAACATCAGAAATTAAGCGAGGATTCACGGAGACATCAGCAGCTTTCTCGACATTACTATCTTGAGTACCTACAAGTCTCTGAATCTGAAAAATAGAATTATTATATGGGAGTTCTAAAGGGTATATTCACTGAATTGGGCGCAGGAAAACTCCATTTTAAGTTCTCAAATTTACAGTCCTAACTTTGTCGTTCTTTCCTAGCAGTAATTCCAGCAGTCTAGCGAGCGGCCAATTCAAAAGCTACCTGTAATTATCGCCCAAAAACACCAGGCGGATAGACGTTCTTCAGCCAGGCTCCGATTCTGTATTAACTGACCCATATTCTCCCTTCGAAAGCGTCTTCTCAATTCCTCCAAAATTTCAATCTGTACTTTCCTCTTTCACGATAATGCTTAGCGTCAATTTTATCGATATCAGAAACCCGCGATTCTAATTTTTCAAGTAAAAACATTGCTTCAGAAAGGTAAGTTGTTGGTCAGGAATTAATAAGATATTCTGAATCAGGCAAAAAAGGTCTTCATAATTTAATACAACTTTACCTAAAGAACGCCTAAGAAGGTCCTTCAAATTTGTAACAATTCGCTGCCACCACCCACCCCGCCAAGAGGCTGTTGAGTGATTGAATTTCGAAGTGATTCTAAATATATCAGCTGTCTTAACATCTTAACAGCCCTATTCCAATCAACTTCCCTCAGGCCGTTATAGGTTTCTTTAAATTTTGTGCCATTGTCCGAGTACACAATTCTTAGTCGGCCACTTCTTGCAATAAAACATCCGAAAGAAAGTAAAAACGAGTCTGTATCTAAAGAGGTTACCAGTTCCAAATGAATGCCCTATATATAACACATGTAAAAAGAACTACCCATGATTTATCCCCATGTTTAAGATGCAAAAGCCCAGCTAGCTCAATCAATAGAGCACCAGACTTTTAATCTTTGGGTCGTGGGTTCGAGCCCCATAATGGGTACTAAATATTTTTAATTGAAAATATTCAAAGCAAATAAAATATATATAAATAAATCTTCTCATCTTTAATGGGACTCTTGCATCTACCCGATGCCTTTATGGCTGCCGATTCAATAAAAAGACCAAACACATGTTAAAAAAACAGAACAGTGCAGCTTTATTTAGAAATAACAAGACATATATACATGGAAACAGTAACAGTCGTTAGGCAACAACGCAGTTGGAAACAGTTATTCAACTCAATTCAATTCCCAACAGACTGCATTAACATGATTCTATAAATGAATACTAAATATGAAAAAAATAGGAAAAAAGGGTTTTGCTTACTTATATTTTTATTTCAAATTATCCTTTTGGTGTTTCATCTTCTTGTGAGCATTGAGATTAGTTTTTGATTTATAGGACAAAGAGCAAATACGGCACTTGCAAGGTCTTGCATCGGAATGAGTCATCATGTGACTGTTGAGATTCGTTATAGAACTGCAGTTCTTATTGCACATTTCACATCTATAAGGATTATGCACTTTATGCACGTTCATATGCGCATGAAGGTTAGCGTCAGTTTTATACATCAGAAAGCATACAGAACATATGTAATGTCTTTCATTCGTATGACAGGTCATGTGACGTTCAAGCGCTTGTTTAGTAGCACAACTCTTGTTGCACAACTCACACCTGAAAGGATTCTGGTCGTCATGTACGTTCATGTGGGCTCGAAGATCGTTTTTAAATTTAAAGGTCTCAGTGCAAAAACTGCATTTATAACGTCTTTCGTTGGAATGTTTGTTTAAATGTGCGCTGTGTTCTGCTTTAGATGTACATTGCATATGACAACTTGCATCTATAAGGATTATTCACGTCGTATACGTTCTTATGACGTCGTAGGCCGTATTTAGTTTTGAAAGTTCTAGAGCATACGTCACATTTGTACGAATTTTCATTTGATCCGATTGGCTGGCTTCTTTGTATTCTGTGTTCAGTTTTAGAATCTTCATTGCCACACACATTTTTATATTGCCCAGCAACTAATTCTATCTCGGAATTTTTTGTTGCATCTAGCAATGATATCTTCTCTATAACTCTAAATCCTATGTTGATGTATTTTGAACATTTAGTACACATGAATGAGGATTCTAATAAAAACACCCATTCATAATTTTTTGATTTATTTTCACTGGTATCTGTATTTTCTTTGCAACTGTCACACACGTATACCGCGTCGTTCTCCATCTTCAGCTTGCTTTTAAAATTCGTTATAACTGAAATGAAACAAATATAACTCTTTCGGCGAATGAAACAAGAAATATTTAAATTATTAAATTATTATTAAATTATAAATATATAATTATATTTGTTCAAACAGACAGTATTCATATATTTTATTATAGCTGCAAATAAAAATAAAACATTGATATTATTCTGTCATCCATTATATAGAAATAAATCCAATATTTTAATGAAATGAATTTAAAACGATAAAAAATATTTGTTCAGAATCGGAAAAATTTATTATAAAAAGGGAGAAGTTCTACAAAAACAGTAAATTTTATTTGCGGTTAAGATGTTGCGAATGAATGTTGAGCAAACATAGAATATTTAAAAAAAAATTAAGAAATTTTATTGCCGGAAATAAATATGAACTAAAGGAATCTAATCCAACATTACTATTATATTTTTATTTTTTCGATTAAATTTGTTTGTGCCGAATCGGAATAATTAATTACAATACAAAGAGAGAATTTCTACGAAAACAGTAAAACTTGCTATAAGTTGTGAAAGAATACTGAGCATATACAAAATATTTTTTTATCAAATTATTAAGAAATTTTATAAAGGAAAGGAAACTAAACTAAATGAATCTGATCAATCTTTACTATTACATTTTTACACCTAATTCCTAGAAATCAATGTATCGTCAAAGAGTAAATTTCATCACATTTCTATTCAACATTTAATTTAAAAAATAGTACTTACATGTAAGCATGGCATAGAATCTTTTGCAAAAAACCTTATGGTAAGCGTGCAATGCTCTAAAGAAATTTGCGCTGAATATTCAAATAATTAATGCTATTCTTGGGTATTACTGAGAAATATGAAGTTCGAAAAAAAATTGATTCTGCACTGGAATTAATTTTTAAATATTGGTTTATAAAAGGCAAGAATTGTCAAGAAAATTCCAAGCACAGAATATTGCTACTTTCGAACCCAATTTTCTACGCTATTCACTGTGAAGTTTGAAGATTTAAGACTAATGACCTGAGGGAAAACGTAAACATAAAATATAATACAGGATTTAACAATTTAGCATTGGTTCAGTAGGAAACGATGCATATGTCATTTCAGAAAATTTTCAGGCCATACCATAGTAACATTTTCTTACAAAAATGATCTTCTTTGAATAAATTTTATTTAATCATAAGCACGAATTAAAGATGTGCTCTCGATTTCATGCAGAACTATATATATATTTCTTATATTTTGGGCATACAGCATGTTTCCATTTTTATTTCTGTAAAAAATAAGTGTAAGAATTGTTTCAGCTTAATGAAAGCTTTGAAATGATGTATTATTTTTCAAGAATTACTCGAAAACTCAAAGTTCAATTCTGAAGATGAAAATATAAATTTTAAGTTTTTCTCAATAATTATATTTTCATATGGTTTGACGTAACATGTATGCTAAAGAGTTGGCCTAGATTTTCTTAATACAATTTTCTTAATCCTTTCCGTTCTAAAAACTCATAATGTGCAAAACGACAATATGCATAAGATTTCTAAGTACAAAAAATATAATTCAAATTTAAAATTTATTTTCAAACTGAGCTCTTTGCTGCTGTTTAATGTAATTCCGCCGTTCGAAATTCTCGAAAATATTTTATCTTTAATAGAAGAATTTATTTTGATTATACAGATTACAATATACAAACACTATTTGTCAAACATACGAAAAGGAAAATTTTAATGTTGTTTTATTTATAATATTTATTAATTTATAATATTACAGCGATTAAAATAAAATTCTCGAATGTTAAGAAAATCTAAAACTAGAGCGTTTTCTAAAAAAATTAAATTAAAATAATTAAAGTAAAATTTGCAAAATATTTGTTTGAATATTTAAAGTTTTAAAACATATGTATTGACAAATTAACAATGAATTAAAATGTACCAAATTATAATAATATTTATTATTATTCCTTCAGAAATTCATCAATATAAGTACTCACCTGCCAATTTAACGCTAAAACATAGGATAAAATGCATCAGACACAGATAAATGATTTAGAAACAATACACGAAATTTTCAAGTAACATTAACACTACTTTAGTCGAACCAGAATAAAATCATTAAAGAGTTAAAAGAATGAAGTCAGATTAAGTAAAATAATGAAAATTTGTCCTGTTACATTGTGTTTGGAATCTGACTAAAATTCTCCGCACTTCAATATCAGTTGATTGCTTGACTTTTTGCGATGCATACTTACTCAACTCGCTTTATTTCAAATTTCCACTTAAATATCTATTTCGTATTCCTTAAAAGCGTCGTCATTTCTTGGAAAAATTGAGAAATGCTTGAAACTGGATATGGCAATAGTATTTTTTGATGATTTTAATATTATTTTAGCTTATTTGGATATTTTATATTAAAAATTAAAGTGAAATAGGTTGCAGTTCACATGATTTTTCGTCTTAAGCTGTTTTTTCGATACTTATAATTTATGCACACACAAAAAATTATTGAGGGGAGGTTTCATCTTACATGCGATTACTGCAGGGAACAAAGGAGTAAGATAGCACATTTCTTTTGAGATTTTTTTTTGATGTATTTTTGTTGAGAAGCCATTCATAATTATTTGCATGTTCCATTTGAAGTGATTTAAAGAGAGTAAAGGTTTCAAAACTCCTCATCCTATTTGAAACTATTAACATTGTTTCCCTCTTTCTTTTTCACATTTTTCCTTAGATAAAGAGTCATATCGCCAGCTTTAATTGGTTTAGATACATTAAGTGCCTGAGACTATATGAGCTGGTTTAACTAGGATTAATTCATTTTAATACATCAGAATTCAGCTCAGGTCCCACTGAATTCATTATGATTATGATTTCCGTAATGAGATGTCAATTAATCGATGATATAATTTTAATGGATTGTTCGAAGAATTTCAGGCTTTGAAAATAAAAGATCAATCAAATAAAAAAATGTAAAAAATGATTGGCAAAAGCAGTAATTCTCTTCTGAGTTGAAATTCTATAATAAGTCGAAGAAAAATTTGAGGCCTTACTTCCGTTGTAACTTTTCAGTGTCGATTCAACAACTGCTGTTGAATATGCGTACATCTGTCATTTAAGCTGTGTATACCTGTAATTCAAAATAATTCTTTTAATTCAGTTTCTGATTTCAGAAGGTTTTTGAATGAAATGGAAGGGAATCCAGATTCTAAATAGGAAAATACATTTCAGGAAAGAATTACTAATCTTCAATAGTAATTTTTATAATTAAATTAAATTAAATATTATTATTAAAAATCGATGATTTAATAGAAATATTTGTAGAATTACTATCGATTATAAAATCTAGGTCTTTCTATTTTTTGGTGGAAACATTAATTGTTTTGGAAAGCCATTATAAGTTGAAATTGAATTTTGCGCTCCCTTTGTTTAATATCATTTTCATTGTCAATTGACCATTCACTGCCTGAGCATAAATGCATCAAAGTTAGTTTATCTTTTTATATTTTTGGTACATTTTTTCAATAAGTTTTTTTTCAAAATATTTCAGGTTTGAAAAGGAAGGGAGTCCAAAAAATCAGTGATATTTTGGAAAATCCTTAACACAACGTTTTAAATTTTCTTTTAATTTTAGTGATTGTGGAAACGTTTGAATGAATATGAAAAGAAATTTAGCGAGGCTAAATATTAAAATATGGATCAGGAAACGGTCAATATTGAATAAAAGAGACATATGTGTCTGTTCGAACATTTTTAAGAGGATGGGAATTTGTATCCGTTTACCGACATCAGGTAGGAAGTACAGAAGAGCACTATTCAAGATTTCTTTAAAGAGTGCAACGAAATATAGTTCAACTGCAAATCGTATGGTCTAAAAGACGTGACATCTGTATATTAAATCTTACTCGGTTTTGAAATAAATCGTTTTAATTAATGAAATTCGAGCTGATGTCCGCCTATAATAAAGATTAAAAATAATGTGTTAACAAATGAAAAAATCTTCAGTATCGTACGTAAGGTTTTGAGAAACAAAACACAATCCCCCGAAATGATACTTAATCTCCATAATCCATACTATAAAAAAATTAAAACATTAAAAATTATAGAGAATTATATAATAAATATTATTCTGATGTCTAAGATTGTATTTCAGTTTTTTTCTTAGACAAAATGTCTAAAAAATATTATAATAAAAAAAAGAAAAGAACCTAGATATCAAGGATTTTTTATTTGCTTTGAACTGAAGATTTATCCATAATAATGGAAGTGTAAGTCGAAACATAGCTCTGAAATCGGTTTCTTTTAAAATCATTATTTAACGTATCCAATTCGGTCGGCAATTTGGATATATGTAACTTTGTCACTACTGAGATTTTTTAACATAAGTTTCAGGCACTTACGAAATATCAATCGCTCGTGTATCGATTTTATAAGAAATGGAAGTCGATAAGCATCATTTACCCCATTCTATTGTTTCAACTGAAAATGAATGCCGTTCAATCTAAGAATTGATTGATTTCACTTTCGTTAAACATTCTGTGAATCATTCAAAAGCTTAAAAAAATGGTTCACAAGATTTCGTGATAGGTATTTTAATCTTGAGGACCATACAGTACAGATATAGTAAAAAAAAATTGAAGATAAAAGAAAAAAATTCAAATTTTATTGGATGAATATCCATACGAAACGCAATGAAGCTTCCAGAAGAATTAAGATTTTCTCGTCAAGCAATATCATTTTTATTGCACTCAATGAGAATAATACAGAAGGAAGGAAAATCTGTCAAAATATAATGGAAGAAAACAAAATTAGAAGAGAATTAGAATGAATTTGCATTATCGGTTCAAAAGAAAGAATCTTCGACCCAAAAAGGTTATTACGGCTGATGGTAAGTGGATTGTATACGACAATCCTAAATACAGCAAAGCATGGGTTGATCAGGACAACCATCAGCATAAATTGTAAAATGAAAATTCGTGCCAACAAAGTTCTGCTGTGAGTTTGGTAGGATTGGATTTGAGTCGTTTACAAGACCTTCAGTCATCTTTTCAAACTGCTTCAGCTGAACAACATTAAGATTTTTTGATAGCATTAAGTGATGTTCTGAAGGACAAAATAGTATTTAGCCAAGGAAGACTTGCATAATAAACACTTTTCCTGTGACTGGGAAATTTCCATCATGCGGCATTTTCTCTGGACTTGGCCAATTACAACATATTCTGATCAATGTCTTCGTATATGAAAAATCAGCAATTCACGAAATATGTCCGAGCATAGATCGATGGCTATTTTGCTTCTAAATCACCAAGTTTCAAGAAATTCATCATCAAAAATAAAATTAGCATAGATGGTAATGTCATATATTTTGATAACCAATTTTTGTAACAAGTATGTTTTCAATGAAATTGAATGTGAATGAGAAAGCCGAGATTTTACTTGTACACACATTACATTCAACGACGTTTGTGTCCTTGAATGTCGAAATCTTCATTTTACAAAATTATCAATACATACAACGTAAAATCTTCGTTTATTTATATTTATGTTTATACTTTATTTATATTTGCAAACGATATTTATTTATTCCAAACAATCCTCTCGTGACTTTTACTTGGCAAATGAATGCAAAATAAAATGTAGGAACAATTTCTACATATTTAGCTGCGATAAATTGCATTTAATATATTAATGAAATGCCGCCATATATAATGTAGAAAATATTTAAAATAATCCAGACATATGTTGACACAATGAAAAATTAATAATACATGTTTGGATTTTAAAATAAGAATGTTACTCAATGAATAAATAAAGCAATGATTAAAAGTATTATTGAATAGTTTTGCCATATATTTTATATTTATATAAGTTATAAGTTTTGTTATTTCAGATATACAAAAATAAAGTAAAATACATTAGTCAATTATCTTTTAAAAAATAATAATTACAATAATTAAAAGTAAAAGATACAAATTG
This sequence comes from Argiope aurantia, assembly GCA_026543865.1. Taxonomy (NCBI): domain Eukaryota; kingdom Metazoa; phylum Arthropoda; class Arachnida; order Araneae; family Araneidae; genus Argiope; species Argiope aurantia. Next base: position 75,407 of record JAPMOR010085492.1, on the reverse strand, counting down.
AGTAAGCTGGCCAGAAAGATCACCATTTTTTATTATAAAATACAAAATGTAGATAAGATTTCACACTACTGAGACGCATGAAATATTCGTAATAATAAGAAATTTTCCTTAACGTTTTTGCTGATTTGAACTTCTCAGAAAATGAAAGGGAATTTACATTGCTTGCATTTCCATATAAGTATTAGATGCATTAGGAGCTAATACAGCAACTAGTGTATTTTTGTTTTTCCAGGGATATCTTGAAATCTAAATAATTTTGATGGAAATAGTTGTACCGAAGATTTTCATCAAAATTATAATGATTATTTTTGTGTGAAAGAATCAATTATGCATTTAAAATGAAGTTCAGAATACTATAGTGTTTACAAAAGGGATGAATTATCAGCTATTAATATGCGTATTGAAGTACTTTGAGAATTCAATGCAGAGGAACAAGGAGTCTAATGAAAAAACCCATTCATAATTTTTTGATTTATTTTCCATGACATACGTATCGTCTATGCAATCATCACAGATGTATGTCTCGTCTTTCTCCATTTTCAGCTCATTTTTTAAGCTTCGAAAATATTAAATTGAAGCAATTTCTGACACTTTCAGTGAATGAGAGAGGAGATACATAAACCTCAGAAATGTCATTGTTCACGAATTCGGTTATAGCTGTAAATAAAAACAAAATTATTCTTATTATTTCATGTAATCCATACTTTTAATGAAATTAATTAAAACAAAGGAAATATGTGTATTCGAAATCGGAATCCTTTATTATATAAAAAAATAGATTAGTTTTATAAAAACGTTAATTTTTTTTTCCTGTTGGGAAGTTGCCGAGGAAAACTGAGCATGTAGATATTATTTTTGTAATTTTTAAGAAACTTTATTTCATGAAATGAATCTGAAACTTTTCAATTATATTTTTTGACTTTTTTTATTTTCTGAAGTTTTATACTATTATATTTTCTGACAATAATTCAAGACAGAAAGAGATTTTTTTCCTATACTGATTGTTCTAATTCGACAAATATTAAAAACCAAACACTCATTTTGATGGTGTAAGGTATAAAATTAAAAAAGAATGTAATTATTAGAGATCATTAAAGTTATAAAATTGACGCATTATACAAGCCAATTACCTTAATTATTTCATTCAAAATGCATATATGCGGATTAGGATTTTATTGAAAATACTACTTCTGGTTTCTTTATGCTCATAATTAAAAAAAGTTTGAAAACTCTGTTAGCGAAATTTCTATTTTAAGATATTAAGAATCGACACAGTTGACTAGTTAATATAGTACTAACAATGATTTGCTTTTTATTAGCAAACATTCGAGAATGTTTTGTAAAAATATAACTGCAGCATGCAGACATGCAGACATTTAAGAATAATATATTGGTTTAAATAGGGAAAAAACTATCTAATATCGATACATTTTTTTTGTAATAATTTGTTTAAGTTAATTTTTTATTGCTTAATGCAGATGCAATATGTAGAAATAAATATATTGACATAGAATAAATTTCATCACTTTGCTACCAAATTATTAATTTAAAAAATAGTCATTACATATAAGTATAGAAATGGAATCTGGTGCAAAATACCTTACACTAATTTTCTAATGCACTTAAAGATACTTGCTGATTATTCAAATAATGAATGCTATTTATTGGTCTTATTGAAAAATACAACTTTGAAAGTGTAACGAAATAAATCAGTGTTTTGAGTAACGAGTCCGTCATGAATACAATTTTATAATATATGTTTGTAAATCGCCAGAGTTATCGAAGAAACTTCAAGCACTTAGCGTCGGTTTGAACCCAATTTCTTACACTATTCATTCTAAAATATGTAAGGTTTAGTTTGTACACTTCAGGCAAAACACATAAATATAAAAGAAAAATAATAATGGAATAAACGATAAAGCATCGGTTCAATAGAAAACTTGCCTCGATCTTTTCAGTACATTTTCAGGCGATACCACAATAACATTTTTTTACAAACTTTCTCTTCTTTGTTTGATTTTTATTTATTCTTAAGCAAGAAGTACAGATGAACACTATATTTCTTGAAAAACAAAAAAAGTTCTCTTGATTTTGAGCTCATATACATCAGTAGGTCCCATTTTTATTTCTATACAAATAAAAATGCGAATTTTTTTACTACTTTATCATAGCAGTGAATTGATGTATTATTAATTGAGAATCGTCTGGAAACTCCGGTTTTCTATGGGTTCAACTGCAGGAAGGGGATATGACCAATTTTAAAATTTTCTCAAAAAGAGTATATTGTCATGTAGATACTATGGTATAGAGTTCAAAGACACACACAAGAGGTAGAGCTAAACTAATTTATTAACTGAACTCAGAATACAGTAACTGACAAATCCTCTGCTTTTATATAAGCAGAGAAAGTTCCAGAATACTCTTCTGGATACAGTAAGAAAAGTCCAGAACACTTGACTGATAAACTAAAGAAATGTCCAGTATCTTCTGGAACATGAATTAAAGGAAAACATAAAATCAAGGAATTAAGTATTTACATATACCATTAATTTCAGTGTCTCTAGCGGGATTCGAACTCAGGTCTCTTGATCACAAGACCATGTAGATTCTTTCTTGTAGTAATCTATTCTTCCATGTAGATTCGGCCATGTAGATTCGACAGTCTTTCTTCAATGCGGCAATATATTCATTTGGTTTGAAGAAAAATTTATTCCAAGCAATTGGAGCCGATTCGGCTCACGAATTTTTCTAATTAAAACGACTTTTTCTCTTTAAACTGAATTTTCTACATCCTCTAAGTTTATTAAAACTGATAATGTTTAATATCTCACTATTCATAAAATTCATAATTATAAATAAATACAACGTAATTTTTAATTTTATTTTCCAACAAAAATTGAGTATCTTGCTTTGGTTAATGAAATTTTGCTTACTAAATTTCTGAAACCTGTTGTCTCTTTAATTATATTTATCTTCAGTACCATTAGACAGATTCTATTTACCAAACATATGAAAAGAAAAATTTTTCAGTTGTTTTATTTAAAATAGTTATTAAATTGTGGAATTAGGGGAATCAAAATTAAGTTCAAGAATGTCACGAATATCTAAGAGTTGAACATTTTCTATGCATTTAATATAACGCTGTACATTTTGAATGATATTCTTTTAGCACGTATATGTTTGAAGGTTAAATTTTGAAGAAAAAATTAACAATGACTAAATGAAATTACCAAATTAGAATTTAATTAATTATTATTCTAATAGAAATACAAGAATAACTCACCTGTATAATTAATAATAAAAAGATCATATAAAAAACCTGACACACAGGTAACTAATTTAAAATAATAGATGAAGTTTTAAGCTACCACTAAAACTGCTTAAGTCAAAAGAATTAGAGAATAAAAGATTTACAGAATAAACTTAGAATAAAAATAACATTGGTAATTTGTTACATTGTATTAGCAATCTGAGTACAAATTTCAGAATTGTCTTTACCGATTGATTGCTTGTCTGTTTGAAATGCAGGCTCACTAAATTCGCTTTCTCTCAAATTGCCAGTCACATATTTTATTCATAATTTTTAAAAGAAATTTCTGAAAAAGCAGAGTTCTTTGTAATTTTCTTCTGGAGAAAATATAAATACAATGAGAATTGTTTAAAACTGGATATGTCAAAAGAATTTTTCGGTGATGATGATGCTTTTTTCACTTCTTCAGTTGTCCCGTCTCAAAAATTGAATAGAATTGAGTGAAATTTGAATCCACATTATTTCTTGTATTGAGCTGCCTTTTTGATATTTATAATTTATGCTCACACAAAAAATATGCTCTGAAATAACATTTTGCAAGCAGGTACTGTTGAGAAGAAAAGTAAGGACATGCATTAATTGTTGAGCTGTTTTTGGTTAGAGAACAATTCAGAATTAGTTGCCTGTTTCTTTTGAAGTGACATAACAAAGTTGAGATTTCATACTATTAAGATGAATTAAAATCCTCAAAATAATTGGACTTGTTAATGTGGTTTCTGCTCGTAATGTGGAATATGTGCATTACGTTTAGAACATTTTTTCATTAATTAATGAATCAGATATCCTGCTTTTATGCATTTAGGTCTAGATTAATCTTTAATGTATGGGTTACTTTATCTAAAATTAATTCATTTTAGTACCTCCTATGTGTGCTTATATACTACAAAAATGATTTTGAGAATGACTTTCGTGATTAATTTATAACATGGGTTGATAATCAAATTAAAGGGTTGATTCGAGAGGATTTTTAAGGAATTTATCGCTTTGAAAATGAATAAGGTATCGGATAATATTTTGTGGTGCTTGGATGATTAGCAAGCAGTAATGGCATTCTGCGTTGAAATGCTATAAAAAGTTGAAACTCTATCCAAGGCTTATCTTTTATTGTGGTATTTTTGACGCTTAATCAAAAAAATTCTATGGAACTTGGATCCGTCTGTCACTATTTAAGTCTCTAATTTATATATATATATATATATATATATATATATATATATATATATATATATATATATAATGTTTTTGATTTGTTACGGTTTCTGGTTTGTAAAGAGGACGGGATCTAGATATAAAGGCATATTTAATACAATGATATTTTTTTAATAAAATTCTGCAGGATATTATTATTATATTAAAGATCGAGCATTTAAAAGGATTATTTTTGTTGATAGTTATGTAGTGATTTGAATGTGGGCTTCTACGCATTAATGCTAAATTTCCGGTTAGAACATGATAAATGATAATTGTAAAATGAAGAATTAAATGTATTTTTCTAAAATAATAAAATCCATACTTTGTGTAAGATTTCTAAAATAAATCGATTACATTTGCATGTATTTGCGGAAATGTGAATGATGTGTGAAGTATTTAGGTCTTTGAACAGGATAGCTAACGCCTAATAAATTGTGATTTTTTGGTTCATTAGCTGAAAGTGTAATTGCATTAGAAAACCATTATAAATTTAAACTTCATCTGTCGAGTTTTTCCAATAATGTCATATATAAAGTCAGTTGATCTAAACTGTTGGATACATCAATCACTAAATCTATTTTATTCTCCCTTCTTAAGAAATTTGCATTTTTCATTCATTTTTCCGATAAATGTTTTCAAAATGTTTCTGATTTGAAAAAAAAAGCGATTCCAAATAAAAAGGGATATTTTGTTATTCCCTCAGTAAAATCTTTTTGAAATTCTTGGTCTTTTAATTGTTGTTCTTTGTGGAGAAGTTTGAGTTTATATGTTAAAAAAATTTGATGAACTAATATGCTAAATTATAAATCAGTCTGCATTGTACAACAATGAGAACTGATGCCTTTGATCTGACATTTTTAAGAGGATGGGAAATTACATTATTTATCAAGATATAAAGCGGAGAGAAATACTTTTCAAGATTTCTAAAACAATGCATCAATGAAAATAGTTCAACTGCATTTACTTATAGGTTAAAGGATATGACATTCTTTTGAAATTCCTCAGTGTTAATTTTCCAAAAAACATTTTAGTATCATGAACTTCGAGCTAATATCTGCGTATGCCCAAGTTTAAAAATAAAGCTTTAATAAACTAGAAATGTTGCAGAATATCTGCAACATTTAACGTCTGTAATAATTATTGTAGATCGGAAAAACCTAGAAAATTCAGAAAATAACTGAATTTCCGAAACAATAGCGTAAAAAGTAATAAAAAAATAAAGTTGCATATGGAATTTTTTATATAATAATTTTTGCTTAAGAGTAAAGTTTTTTTTAATGCCTTAATAAAGTTCATTATAAAAAAGAAAACATCCTAAGTGTCAAAGAATTTTCAGTTTCTTCAACAAAGAATTTATAACACATTTCAAAAGATTTGGATTTTTAAAAGGGATAGTGATGAAATCTTCATTTTAAAAAATTGTTGATACTCACATTCTAAATCTTTCGTTTACATTCTGAGATTTCCGCCGAGCCTTCATAACTAATTAAATTTCTCTTTGAAAGATTTTAAGACATTTTTATATTCTGAAATGATATTTATTTATTCTAAATAATCATCAATTCAATTCTATTTGCAAACAATATATATATATATATATATAACATATTTTTGATTTAAGTAAAACGCAGGTTCGAAGCAGTGAAAAGACTTGGCATTTTTAATTTCGTTTTAATATCCATTTCGAGAAAGCATAATTATTAACAAGAACACGCAGCCTGGCACAAACACAGACGGCAAAAAGGAACGAACAAATGATCACTAGTCTTATATAACATAGGATTTCTGGCCAGGCGCCAAAGGAATACATGTGTTGACCTTGGACACCTTTTCAAGAGCAAAAGTATCACTTTCATTTGATACGTAGTACTTGCTGATGGCCCATTATTTTTTCAAAGGGATTAATTAAACCAAAAGGGGAATTGGATCACGAAATAAGAGAATATTTTAGAATGAAGTTACGGTGGGCTAAATTATGATAAAGTTTTGGAAATTAATTTGGATTAAATTAAGTGTTGTGTGTGTGTATGTAATGATATTTTAATATTATTATAATTATATATAATATAATTATATATATTTAATATAATTATATATAATAATTTAATCAAAATTAATTTCCGAACTCTTTCCTAATTCAGCCCATGCCAAAGTCATTCTAAAATATTCTCTTATTTCCTGATCTCATTCCACTTTTTAATTCAACTGAAGCTGTGTAAAAATTACTGCGCCATCAGTTGTCCTTTCCAGGGTCAACACGAGTATTAAATTGACACGTGACCGAAAATGCCATGTAATATAAGACTTGTGATCATTTGTTTCGTTCCTTCCTTACTTCTGCTTTAGTTCACCGCTATTGTGGACGTGTTCTGTCACGACCTTCGTAATACACCGCTCCTGCTTGTAAATAAATTACCTTCCCGGGATGGATTAAAATGAATTTAAAAATGTAAAGTGTCTCTTCTACGTCATCGAAACTGCATTCTGCTTCAAACAAAATAATGCTCATATATTATTTAAAAATAATATTCTAAAATTAATGTACGTGTAAAATTAAGGACGTGTAATTAAAAATAATGAGAGTGAAATATATTATTTTTCTATTCAAAATATCATTTTCATTTTCATGTTTTATGCGCTGAAAAAATAACATGTTCTAAGTTTTCATCCTGCTTGAATAAACTGCAGAATGGAGAATGCGTTATGCTTGTTTGATAACTTATTTTGGTTCGATATGTTTTGTTGAGTAAGCTGTTAAGAAAGACATGCAGGTTTTTATTTCAAAACCTCAAACATCATTAGGATTTCATCGTTAGGATTACTATTATGATGTATAAAATATTCATGATATTTTTCTGTTATGTTTGGATTCATTTGCACTTCTCATCTAAAAATAAAAGAGATCTTCTGTTACTCGAAGTTAAATGAGATTGAGAAATGTCTTAATTATCGTTCAAATTTGTCCTTGATATCCATTTTTTGTGTACCGAATGCTTGTTTGCTTAGTTTTCAACATGCTTACAAATTTGACAGTTTAATTGGGTTGGATATGTTTTACTGAGTAAGCCGGAAAGAAAAACGTCCATGTTCTTATTGAATATTATTAAACATTCTTAAGATAACATGATATTTAGATGCATAGACTAAACGCAATACATATAATTTTTTTATAATACTTTTGTCCATTTGCACTTCTCATAACCAGGCTTCTGAGAATTTTTTCCTGACTACTCTACCGTGATATCCAGCAGATCGAATGACCCTTCTAATAGTCTCAGGATTAACAATTATTCCATATAATGCTTGTAAATCAGCAGCAACTTTAGAAGCACTCTTTCTTGGATTTTTTTTAATATTTTGAACTATAATTCGCTTTATACCATTGGATAGCTTTGATGGTCGGCCAGGTCTTCTTTTATCCTGAATAATATGATTCTTTTTATATCGTTTAATGATTTTGAAAACTGTTGAATGACTCAAGTTAACTGTTTCAGCAGTTTTTCTAATAGATTTTCCACGTTCAATATGCAAATTAATAACTAATTTTCGAATTTCAGGCGAAGTTTCTTTTCGTTTAGCATTCATGGCTGCACAGAGCTAAAAAACACAAAAATTCCAAAAAAAAACTGGAGAGAAATACTGCAGACGATTTTATAAATTATTGCCAATTGCTTTAGAGTAAAAATAAAACCACCAAGAGGATTTTTGTTGCATATCTAATGGTGTCCCATCACTTATGTGAGCTATTTTTTGCTCCGTTCTAAATAATTGTATTCTTATTAAATTAATATTTTAATATTTTGACAAAATGTATTTTATGTAATAATTGTTAATAAATTTAAGTATGAAACACTCCTACAAAAAATTTGTACATGTTTTTTAAATTTATTTTATTACAGTTTCCTTTTGTAAAACACAAGTGGCCCACTACTTTTGTGAGACACTGTATGTTTTCATATTTGCTATGCCAATCGAACATCTCCTGTTGAACTTGGTTGCATAAATTACTAAAGCTATTTGATCTTTTCGGATATTGATTCCAATTTTCTAGAGTAGCACTTGTGCTCGCTCGAATCCGGCCATTCAAGAAAGTCAGGCAATTGTCGAAATCTTCTCGAATACAATATAAAATTTGGAACAATGACTGTCTACCTACAGCAGAAATAACTGGGAGGCAAATCACCAGAGAAATAATGAAAACTCCTCTCTTTTTGTTATCCGTCGCGAAGATGTATTTCTTCAGTAACTGGCTTATTTTATATTTCGAAATACATCCCGAACACTTGGGTAAACACATCTCATTCAGCTTTCAATGGAATTATTTTTTTAGGGACGGGTGATGGTCATTTGAAAGACTAAACATTGATATAATGAAGCTAAACATTTTGATTACGAATCAAGAAACCTTTCTTTCCCCTTTGGTTCTCCTGTTTTATCATTTGTTTTAGAAAGCAGCTGAACTAATGATACAATCCCAAATTAATGAAAACTTCGTATCTATTGAATACTAGTCTTATCCTTTAGTTTTAAATCGAGTGAAGATTTTCTTGATAACTTACTTCCCATTTTGAACTTTTTTATCGTATACAACGAAGCCGTATAAATCATTCGCGTGGTCAAACCTCTTCTTCTCCAATATTCATCTGGGATTCCCAGCTCCTACTATAAGACAAAATGTCAAAATTTATTATTTCTTTCTTCATTGTATTTCATTCATTAATTAAAGATATAGATAATTGTAACCATTAATATAAAACCTGCTAAAACTTTAATAAAATTTACAAGAATGTTATCTTTATGAATAATTATGTGATACATAAATCTAAGAGTGGCTGGCTTGTAGTTTCTTGCTGAGCTACTAATTCAGAAGAAAAGTGAATTGTAGTTAACTTACAAATTCTATGAATACAATCTGAAAACATAGAAAAATATAATGAATAATTAATTCATATGAATTTCTAAATATTTTGTATTGCAATTTATTACTTTTAACTCCATGAGAAGTTCTAACGAATGGATCAATCGATCGCATTTGTTAACTAATAAAAACGAAGCCTCATCAGCTTGTAAATAGGAATGAAATCCTTGTGTTCATCACTAGCCACTCTTCAACCTTTTCCTCGGGAGGTACGTCCCGTCATCAAAATAAAAGCCGCTTCACCAAAAGCTATTACTATACCTCCAAGAAAAGCAAGGGCTTTTTATAAATCCTACGATTTTTCATTAAAGTACTCGTGGTCCCCCCCCCCCGGGATGAGATTTCGAATGAAAATTGAGTTATATCGAAGCTGAAACTGAGTATTTTTATGATTCTTATTCAATTTCCTGTTGCAAAAATAATTTTATCAGCAATATATTTCGCTTGTCATTTGAACTCCTCAGCAGAATTTTATCTTTGATTTTCTATAAATGATTACATTAATCTGAAAGTCTTAATCATATTTACAACATACAATTTAAAATAGGAATTTATTACAGGGAAAAAAAATCTACCTTACGTTTCGAACATGATACGTATCGTATACATTACATATCGATGATATTTACTTTAAATAAACTGCACTTTCAATCAAAATAACTTTTATCTTCCATATGCTTATTAAGAAAAGGAAATTTTCGAAACCAGACTTTCTGGTATATTTAACATACAGCATGAGTTTTGGGTACACTGCCATATTTGAACCACCTGATTATTTTTATAAATTCCATTGATAGAAAAGTTATTTTAATAAAAGCAATCTTAAGTGATCCCTCCGACTTTTCCTGCATACTCTCTATTAATGCTGTCCTCTTTAACCTTCATAAAGCTGTGAACATAGGCTAAGGCTGTAAATTCCTTGCATTGCATTGACAACTAACAGAATATAGATCTTTGTCATGAAATTAGCATTTTTATTGTCTGTCATGTGACCCTTGACTATTTTTATCAGGCATGCGGTTGAAGGGTACTGGAAAATCTAATTTCGTTTTAGACGCTTGATTCCCAACCGACTATACTTTGACACACAGCTGCAACTGTATTCAGAAAATCACCTACCAAATTTCATATTTGTCATTGCATTTTTCAGATATATCTTTTACGTTCTTTAAATGTTCAAAATGTATCATCAACTTCTTCATGGATTTGGTTTTAAATTCCATAATTATCTACACTTTAAGCATTAATTGTATGAACCGAATTTTTTCCATCTAGTTCTCATCGTTTTGGAGTTAACGCAACTTAAATTCGGGAAACCGGACGTTCGGACTTCCTATGAATGGATTTCGCTCAAAATTTGAGAAATAACTATAAATTTGGTTCATCTGTATAGCTGTAAGCGGTTTTGAGTTTTGTGAGACAGACCGACATGATACCAAAAATGTGTTTTTGAGCTCAGGAAGGTTTGAAACGTAAATTCTAGTAAAAATATCGAGATCTAATTTTTTTTCATGAGTTCAATGCCTTCCCTATACCTTATTCGAGAAATACAAAAATGTACTAAAATTCTTTGTAGCTCATTTAAATTTTTGAAAAGAGTAAATAATTTTTTAAAAAAAAATGACGCGTTTAGGTAGAAAGAAAATGCATAAAAGAAGTACTATAACCTTTCCAATTAAGAAAACTGACTTCCCTGATTAACCCTCCAGATGCTTATCCAGTGATTTCTATCCATTTTCAATGCAACCCGCGCTTTCTGCAGTTTAGAGTGTATATTTTTACAGATTTTTATTATTACTACGATTACAGAATTTTATTAAATCAAATTATTATCGTGCAACATTTAGTGTCAGTTCACTTTGCTTGAAAAATATTTCAACTTATTTGTATACATCGCATCTAAACAGTGGTTTGAAAAAAAAAACGCTGTTAAAGGGTTTTTCCTGAGGGATTGGTCTCTGGAAATGATCTGCCTTTAACGACAAATATATTTAAAGTAAAAATAAATTTTATTCTTAAATTTGCACAACTCACAATATATGGGCTTTAGTAGGAAAGATCGGAGAATATAGACGAATGTTGCAAGATAAAGAATGTCTTTTATAATCATATAACTTAAACTTCATCATCTGAAATCTTTACAGCTATTTGGAAGATAATACACATAACCCTAAAAATGTTTTTCAGATTCAATAAGACATTAAAATTAGAAATTCATTACAAAATTCTTCTGTTTAGAAGGTTTTTATTAATGGAATAATTTTTATTAATTTTATTAATATTTAAATGTTATGGACATTTCAATTGTCAGATAATGGAAAAGTATCCGTTATTTTTCTTACTTTTACAACAAAAAGAACAAGTGAATAAAAGTAGCGTTATATGAAATTAAGTATAGACAATAGAAACATATTAGTAATCACATGCAACTTCTATTAATTGCTATATCCTTATGAAATGTAAACGACCTTCTGTTGTTCTAAATTTGTCGAATAAAAAACCAGTTTCATATTGATTATTTTTCTTACGCATCCTTTAAATTCGAAGATGAGAAATCGGTCTATAAACAAACGATTGTTTAGTTCTGATTCGAGGATAACATAATGTTAAAAATTTGTAATATTGCTTCATAGTATATTTAGTTCCATTTTAAAGAGGACAGTTTTATTGGCATATCTATTGGATGCTAAATCGATGTCGAATAAAAAAAAACCCGGAATCGGCAAAAATTGTGATGATTTGGTGACTCGGAGAAAAATTTGCAACTTTGGAAACAAAAATGGATGATTCTAAAATCTTAGGGATTTTGACCGTAGGACAAGTAAGAGGTGAATTAAAGAGATCCTTTTAAAACTTTCTGTGCCCTTCTTTTTTAAGAAGGAAAGGGCAGCAGTCCAATTCGGAGTTAGTCGTATAGAAACTCAGCGACGAATCAGTTGAATCAGGGAAGTGAATTGCGAGCGTTGAATGTAGCTCAACTGATAAAAGGATTAAGCTGTGTGCCACGACTTGCAGACAAGTATTGAAGCACCTTCGAGTTGTGTGCGGAGTAGCCTGTTGTATAATAAGTCGGTATTTGAGTACAGCTAAAACGAGGAAACAGTGGAAAAAGGCAGGTGTTAGAAGAGACATTAATAGTTGTGTGAAATCTCCCTTAATGCTGAGTCTGTCCGCTTTGCACGAGATTGTGTTTGTTTACTACCGATTAACTTCAAATCCCATTCTTTGAGTGGATATTACTGTGTGTGTACGCCATAGCTGTGTTTTATAGTTTTCATGTTCGTGTCTTCTTGTTAAGTAACCCTATTTATTTTTCATAGAGCCTGTTGACGTTTCCACAATATCGGAGCTATGAGGAGAATTTTCCAAAACACTATTAAAAAGAAGAGCAGAATTTATTTTCCACTCAAACCGTATTTACCCAAAGGGATCGAACCTAATTTACCATAAAACTCAGGTTCAGTGAGAACGCTTGAATGTCATCATTTTGAAGTAGTTTTCATAATGGCATATGAGAGAGAGAGAAAAAAAAGGGCTTGTTGCATAGAGCTGATATAAATGGAGGAAGCTTGTCGCTTGTTTTTAGTCTAACAAGTGTACGCAACATGAGCAAGTCACGTGTGAGAAAACTGGCCTTTTTTGGCGCCATATCGCAAATCTTGGCATACTCAAAAACTGCCGCGCAACGTTTTGTTTCCCGTCATTGGGTCCGGTCAT
>JAPMOR010085492.1:31638-55414 GCA_026543865.1 Argiope aurantia | reverse complement strand
CTTTCAAGTGTAATGTATGTCCTAGGACGTTTAAAACTAAACATATCTTTACTACGCATATGAACGTACATAAAGACCAGAATCCTTATCGATGCGAATTGTGTAATAAGAACTGCAGTTCTAAAAACGATCTAAATTCTCATATGGTAACTCATTCAAAAGGAAGGCCTCACAAGTGCCTTATCTGCTCACTGTCCTATAACAAAGAATTTAATCTCATTCGTCACATGAAGATGAAACATCAACTGGATAATTTGAAATGAAATGAGAAACGCATAATTTATTCTAGACCTTTCAAAAACAGAATTCAGATTAATTATTAAGTTACAGAATACTCTTCAATTGAATTTTTAATAAAATAGCAAAGCTGAATTTGAGAAATTAATTATTGCGCCTTTTTGGTAAATGTGATAATGATTCCTGAATTTTGAAGACATTTCTAAAAATAAGTACTTATTTTTTATTTACATATATAGGAATATAATATACATATAGTCATATGAATTATGTCCAGCAGAATTATTTGGATTGAAATAGGAAAACAAGCGCAACTTTTATTTATAGGAGAATTTCCGGCGTGAAACAGAAACTACGAGTTTGATTACAGATCTCGAAGGATATTTCTTCGAACATTTAAAAACGTAAAGAAAAGAAATTTTTAATCATTTTGATGAACATTTATCATGGTATTGTAATAATATAAAACTGAAGAAAAATAATAAATTTACAATGGATATTGCTCCAGCTCGCATGATAGTTTATTTTTTCTAGTTTGACCAACTGTCATTTCAGAAATCTGCTATGTCTTTGAAAATTCATTTATTTGCATCTGATTCAAAAGATGTTGAAATTCTTACTTTTTGAAGCTAGATAATACAAATTTTTGAAAAACCTTTCTTTTATATTAACAGCGGGAGCTTTAATCTGTCATGAAGATTTTATAATAATCTAAATATAAGAAATCTAGAAATAAGATTTTTTTGGAATATACCGTTACCTTTTAGATATTTTAAATATATTATAATTATTTGTTTTTACAATTGTAATAACGATACATATGTTTCTGAAAATAAATTTTATACATTACCTACATCTATTTTTATTTTATTTAGAAAAGAGTCTCTTTTGCCTAATTACAAAGAAAAAAATGAAACATTTATTTGTTTGAACTTTATGAAAATTGCTTTTTGCCTTTATGGATATGGTAGCGCCGATGTTTAATTAGAAGGCAGCCATAAATACAAGAAAAGCAAATAATCTAAAGCAACAATTTTCACACAATTTTAATTTTTACATCTTTTATTCATCCATAAAATCAGTTCTTGATGTAACCGAAGCCGTGTGTTGATTCTTTCTTTTTTTCACCTTTTCTGTTCAGGTCTAAAAAGACTCTTTTAACTGTAAGCTAAGTTCTTCTGGAAAGGTAATAAAAATTGTGTACAAAATAGAATTGTGCATAAATAATAAATGAAATAATTTTTTTATTTAAAAAACTCTTTCATTTTATGATTCATATAATTATACTAATATCCATATTAATATTATAATTTTAATTCCTAAGTTCATAATCAACACTTCAATATCCGATAATGATTCTGAATTAGCACCTAAGGTCAAAGTTTTAAGGCCAGGCTCTCTCCCGTAAATTTCTTTACTTCAGGTGAATTATGAAAAGATATTTGCGTCATAAATATACCCACATCGTTCATTGACGAACATTATCTATTTCCTTCGAAATCCATTCTTCTAAATGATGTGTCTGCTACTGAACGGCATTTACTAGAATAACCTATTTAGTTGTCTAGTACATGCTCATCTTCTTGGTAGTATCTCAATATCATTAGCGTCATCTGACCGCGGTTCAAAATTACGAGGTCTGTCCCAAAATAGCCCTCGTGTTGCTTTACAACGGGAAGTTAATATAACTAAACTAAACTCAATATCATTAGATTGATTATCAATGCAAGGTAAATGTATGCTTATTTCATCAGAATTCTTCCAATCACCTTTAACTTTACAGTAGTATTATCCATTACTACGCACTATTCTTATCCATTATGATATTTTTTCCTTTTCTAGATATATATATTGTTTGGATAGATGATCATACTAAATATTTAAAAGAATGAAACCCCACAGATAAACAACAATTTATCTGTTACTTGTATTTGGAAATTCTACTCTGGTGTGTTGTGAAAGTTTGGAGGGGGGGTGTCCGGCTCAAGTGTCATCCTCGTCGTCTAAAGGTTCAAAATTACGAAATCCATCCTAAAATATTCTTAGTGTCGCTTCAAAACGGGACGCTAATATAATTTAAAAATTGCCTCGAAATTTTAAACAATATGTGATATTGATCCATGAGTTTCCATTAGATGCAACTTAAATTCCATGGATGATATCAACGAATGGGTAAATGAAAATCAACAACTGTTACGTGGAACAGAAGAAAATCATGTCCTTCAGGAAAAAGATTTGTTTGCTGGTAAGATTAATTTCTAAATTAATTTTAGCTTTAAATTTTAAAAGAGTTTTCTTAAATATATTTTATTTTGTATTCAAACATACAATAAGGTGCCATTTATCAAGAATAAGAAAGGAATTTTTAAAAAAATTCTGAATGCCTTCCCTCTGTTATGGTGAAAATAAAATGAAATACTAGGCACATGGAAACCTAAGATTTTTTTCTAATAGTAATTTGATTTTTTTTTTATGATTTGATATTTACAGTTTTGAGAAATTAAGTTCATTAAGCTCAAATTAGCAATTAATTCAGTTGATTGAGATATTTTTATTGAAATATTTTAAGTTATTTGATCTGTATTGTAAAAATTGTTGGAGACTTTATATTTATTATCTTTTCAAATGCAGTTATATTTCATTATAACATATCTACTTCCAGAATTTGATAATGTAATGACATTATCGCTGCTGGTGTGATAACTGTGTGATCTGAAAATTTATATATCTATCCATAAAAATGTATATGTATTTAAAAATTTGTCATTCCAGAAATGCATATAATAAAACTATGGAGAAGTCCAATATTTCGGTAAAAACTATTTATTTAAGCCATACTTTCATAATGAAAATTAACTTGAGTGTATATTTATTCTGATCTTATATTGATTAACTGCTTTATTTTAACATCTTATTTTACAAGTAAATAATGTTAGTGATTTAATCTATAAATGTGACATCTGCATCAGATCATCTTTATTTATTTCATAGAAGTGTATCATTTCAAAATACAACTTTGAATCTTTTCAGAGGAGATTAGTTGAAATAATCACTATTATTCCATTTCATAAACAAAGTCTTGTGACTGATGCAACAAGAAGATTTCTTACTACTAAAGACTCTTGAGAACAGCTTGAAGATTATTTTGGCGATGGTATGGGACATGTAGAAGCAGCCAAATACCACTAAGAAATTCTGAGGATGAAGTCCGATTTCCAACCAAGTGAATAGTAGAATTAGTTTTGTTTGAAGACTAATTGAATATTGCTGGGAAAAATAGAGACTTCATCTGAGAACTGGGAAAAAATTGCTAATTTTCAAATTAAATTAAATAAAATGTTAGGATTTAAAATCTATGATTTAAAAGGAGTATTTTTTATGATGATCGCGGAGAGATTTCTATGCATATGAATAAATGCATAAAGGTTAAATTTCCGGTTAGGAAACGGCTAATAATATTGCAAAATAATGAAATAAATGTATTTTACTCAAATGCATTTTTGATAATATGTATCTTCTTATACACATATCATCGGTGCAAGATTTCCTATATAAATTGATTTCATCTGCATGCACATACGGAGATTGGAACGACAGACATATATATGTATGTAATGATATTTTAAAATCTAATTTCAATTCTAATTAATTCCCAAAGTTTGATTGTAATTTACCCATATTATGTTCATTCTAAAATATTCTCTTATTTCCTGATCCCATTTCACTTTTTCTACTTAATCACTTCAAGGGAAGCTTTGTAAAATGTTTTCGTCAGCGGTTCCCAAGCTCTGAGTAAAATGATAAAAATTGCTGATCTGAACAAATATTTTTTAAAAGATCCCTATGTTTCCCTTATCAGAATTGACATGGGTCGGAAATCCTTATCGGAATATCATTTTATATAAGCACCGTGAAAAAAATATTATCCCTATAAATACCTCATGTTATATAAGACAGGGATAATTTATTTTTCCTTGTTTTTACGCACTTCTTGCCTAATCTGTTGATATGAGCAGACGTGCTTTGTCCGCGCCTCTTGTTGTAAATATATTATGCCTTCTTGGGATGGATTAAAGCTAGCGTAAAAATGCAAAGTGTCTTCTCTATCTTAGAAACAGCCATCTTCTTCACAAAATATAATTTTTACATAAGTAATGCGAATGTAATGTGAAGTCACCAATGCGGGCCTACAATCTAATGTGAACAATCTTCTTAACCATTTTCTTATAACCTTAACACCGAAAAATTGATGCCTAAATAGAAATAAATCGTCAATTTTCTACCCATGAATTTTTGTGGCTTTATACACCTCAAACCAAAACAACATTATGTTTCACATGATAGAAAAATACCTAAAAAATCTAGAAGTTCAGAAACATAACTAAACAAACATGGTCAAATTAACTACTCTCTAAAGAGTTTTGTGCAAAAACTGAAGTAACTTTTTCTATTTCTGTGGGCTATTGGAGACGGTCAAATTCTTTTAGGGAAATTAAATCCCAAACATGCACAAAAGAGCTGTAACTTGTTTTTCCATCCATGCACCATAAGCCCTCAAACTCGTGAGTTCTGTAATAGGTTTATCACATTTAATAAATTATTACTTACATTTTGAGAGTCTTTGCTGCATTTTTACGACTCACAGAAATGGAAAAGAATGAATTTTGTTATTACAATTTTTTTAATCATGTTAAATTGCAAAAAAAAATGAAGTTTTCGAAAATTTTAGAATTTAAATCAGAAAGAAAAATGCTTCATTTATTAAATTTGATAGCAAACTCATCTTTTTTATTTTAAATACCTGCATTTTTTTTCTTTACTGACTTCTATCTTTATATCCAAGTAAATGCACTCGAACTGGTTTTTAATTACATAATTAATTTGACCTAAGTAAAAAATTAAAATTTAACCCAAAAAATGCTGGATATATAGTTTAGCATTCTATGCTACCAAAATAACTTGTGACAAGTATCATAATGAACGACTTGCTGCTATACTTCGCAAACATATCCTTCTATTTCTTGACGAACATCTTGATTATACGCCGTTTACAGCTAACCCATTTTTTTCTAATATACCATCATGAAAATTACTTCCAAATTTTGGCATTCAAGCCTTCGTACCGGACCGGAGTCTCTTGGAAAGCTGTAAACCCTTTGGGTAAATTAGGTTGGAAATGGGACATAAATTCGAATTTCTTTTTTAAGATTGTTTCGGAAAATTCTCCTCACAGCTCCAACGGCTTCAGCCTATTGAGTGTAGGGTGAAAGAATCAGTAGGCTCGATGACAAATAACGACGTTTCTTAAACACGAAGGCACGAACACACAAACCATAAAACACAGTGAAGATGTACGCGCACAATTCTAGCCACTTACAACAGGGGACTCCAAAGTAATAGGTAGTATCGAAAATAATCAGCAAACAATATCAGAGAAAGATGACAGATAGAATTCAGCAGGAAGGGAGACTTCACACAACTATTAATGTCACTCTAAACGTCTGCTTTTCTCCACTTTTTTTATCGTTTCAGCTCTACTCAAATGCCAACTCATTACTATACAACAGGTTTCTCATCACACAACTCGATGGTGCTTCAATACTTGTCTAAGAAGGCGCGGATTACAACTTAATTCTCTAATAACTTGAGCTCTAATCAGCGCTTGCGCTTCATTGTACTGATCCAATTCATTCGCAACGATTTTCTATACTACTAACAACAGTTTGGTCTGCTGACTTTTTTTTCCTTTAAAAAGCAGGGTTCAGTAATTTTAGAAGAATCCCTATAATTCACCCAATATTGGGCCTACTATCTAAATTACTGGAGATTCTAGAATCATCCATTTTTTACCCATAGTTCACAATTTTTAGTTCCCAAGTGGCCAAATGGGTCCCGGCTAATCCCGGGTTTTTTTATTCGACATCCATTCATCATCCTACAGAATTCTCAACAAAGTTGTCTTCCTTATATTGGAACTAATTGCTCTGGGAAACAATATTGCAAACTTTAACAATATGTGATCCTCGAACCAGAACTAAACAACATTTATATTCCGACTTCTCATCTTCGCATTTAAAGTATCACCAAGAAAAATAATCAATATGTAACTGGTCCTTTTTTTCGACAAATTTAGAACACTAGAAGGTTGTTAGTACATCATAAGGATATAACAATTTAATATAAATTGCATACGATTACTGCTATGTTTCTGCTGTAATTACTTAATTTCATACAATGCTACTTTTATTCAGTTATTCCTATTGTTGTAAGAGTAAGAAAATTTTGGATATTTTTTCCAACATCTACGTTCAACCCAGAAGAATGTTTTGAAGGATTTTCAAATTTAATGTCTTACTGATTCTGAAAAACAATTTTAAGGTTATGTGCATCTATATGCCAAATGCCTGTAAAGATTTCAGGTGATAAAGTGTAAGTAATCTGATCATAAATGACATTCTTTATCCTGCAACATTCGGATATATTCTCCGATCTTTCGTACTTCAGCACATACATTGTGAGTTGTGCAAATTTAAGAATACAAATTATTTATACTTTAAATATATTTATCGTTATTAGCAGATCATTTCGAGAAACCAATCCCTATGGAAAACCCCTCTGACTGCGTATTTTTTAAAAAAATCACTGTTTAGAGGCGATGGTTACAAATAAGTTGAAATATTTTTCAAGCAAAGTGAACTGACACTAAATGTTGCACGATAATAATTTGATTTAATAAAAATCTGTAAAAATATACACTCTAAACTGCAGAAAGCGCGGGTTGCATTGAAAATGGATAGAAATCACTGGATAAGCATCTGGAGGGTTAATCAGGGAAGTCAGTTTTCTTAATTGGAAAGGTTATAGTACTTCTTTTATGCATTTTCTTTCTACCTAAACGCGTCATTTTTTTAAAAAAATTATTTACTCTTTTCAAAAATTTAAATGAGCTACAAAGAATTTTATTAAATTTTTTTTATTTCTCAAATACAAAGTATAGTGAAGGCATTAAAATCATCAAAAAAATTCGAACTCGTGATTTTGACGACTACACAAGTTTCAGACCTTCCTGAGCTCAAGAAACATATTTTTGGTATTATGCCTGTCTGTTTGTAACAAAATTCGAAACAAATTTGAGCTAGACACATGAAATTTGTTTATATGGTCTTTCCATCAAATTTAAGTTCCTTATCAAAAATTGAGCGAAATCCATTCAGAGAAAGTCCGAATGTGCGGTTTCCCGAATTTAAGTTACGTTAACTCCAAAACGAAGAAAGCTAGATGGAAACAATTCGGAATATATATTCAATGCCTAAAGTGTAGATAATTATGGAATTTAAAACCAAACCATGAAGGAGTTGGCAACACATTCTATACATTTACAGAAAGTTGGTAGGTGATTTTCTGACTACAATGGCAGCTATATATCAAAGTTTGGTTCTCAGTAGGTTGGAAATGAACCGTATAAAGCCAAATTAGATTTTCCGATACTATTAACGGCATATCAGAGATTAATCGCTAAGGATCACACGGCAGATAATAAGAAATACTAATTTAACATCAATGATCAATATTTCTAAAGCTATTTTTATGAATGCCATGCAAGGGATTTGCTGATTTACCCAACGTTCACAGTTTTATGAAAGTTAAAGAGGATAAAGCTTTAATAGAGAGTATGCAAGAGAGTTTCGGAGGATTTCTTTTATTAAAAATAATTATCTGCCTCTGGATATTATAAAATAAATAAACAGCTAGTTCAAATATGTCTGTCTACCCAAAACACGTTCTATATCTTAAGTATACCAGAAAATCGAGCTTCGAAAGTTTTATTTTCTTAATAAGCAACTTATACAAAATAATTTTTTTTTATTTATATGTGAAGTTCCAACTTATTTAAAGTAAATACAGCCACGTGTTGATACATAAGGCATGATTTTTTTTTCTTATAATAAATACTTAATTTGATTTTATGATATAAATATGATTAAGACCTTCAGATTAATGTAATAAATTATTGAACATCAAAGGTAAAATTCGGCTAAAGAGTTGAAGTGGTAAGCGAAATATATTGATGATAAAATTATTTTAAAAACAGGAAAATAAATAAGAACAACATAATAATATCCAATTTCGGCTTCGATATAGATCAAACTTCTTTCGAAATATCATCCCTGCGGGGGGGGGCAAGAGTACTTTAATGGAAAATCCTAGGATAAGTAAAAAGTCCTGTCTTTTTTTTTTGTAGGTATAATGATAGCTTTTGAGGAAGCAGCCTTTATTACGAGGTACTTCCCGGGGTAAAGACTGAACCGTGGTCAGTGATCGACGTGAGGATTTCATTCATATCTTCCATGTTAATACAGGCTTCGTGTTTGTTAGTTAACAAATGTGATCGACTGACACATTCCTCAAAAACTGTCATGCAGATAAATGCTACAATATAATCGTTCGATATGCAGTAAAGTAACAAACTGCAATACAAAATTTCTAGAAATTCGTATGAATTAATTATTCATTCGAATGGTTATTTAATATTTATTTGCAGATCGTATGCACAGGAATTGTAAGTAAACTACAATGCTTTTTCTTAATCCTATTTCTTAAATCAATAGCTACACAGCAAGAAATTACAAGCCAACGACTCTTAGTTTTATGTATGACGTATTTATTTATAATGACGATAAGTTTGTTATTTTTATTCAAGTTATAGCAGATTTTTTATTACTAGGTATCAGAACCGGCTTTGTCTATGAAGTCTATGAAGGGGCCTTGTGCAAAAAGCTATTTGGGATACACAATCTTTTGGGGAAAAAATGAATATGAACAATTATTATTATTGCATGTTTATTTAATGTATGATTTTGTTATCACTATTAATTACTTCAGGAAAATTACAATTTTTTGCAATTTCATTTCGATGCTTATTATAACAATCGCATTATTAATTTTACTTTATGAAAGAGCGCTCAGCATTTATTATAGAAACTGACAATATAATAAAATGTTTTAACACAGTTAATACATTTATAATTATTAATTAATATATTTGCAATACGTGTTGACCATTATTTATATCCCTTTTATTGAAAATCGTATCCCGTCGCAAAATAATTATTTGGATTAGATTTTCATCTTAATCGTTATTTAAAATGTTACCAAGTTTTTGGTATATTTTTCTAATTCATGTTTTTCTAAAGTTTTTATATCAGTGACGAATTTAAATACTTTTCAATTTATCTTCTATCTGTAGAATAACGATATCAGTTATAGAGTTAAAAAAATTGCATTTAAATTCCTCAACCGGGTTTACTATAATTTCATTTTCTGCTGTTTCGAAATATTTCTCTTTTTATTTTTCGAATTCGTTTTTCAGGAAAATGTTCTGAAAAATTCAAATTACATGCTATCGCGTTTGCTTCGTCTAAAAATGAGATATATTTTTTCCTAAATTTTGGGTTTCAGTTTTAATTTTATTGATCAAATTAATGATACCAGTCAAGAACAATTGTTTTCATCAGAAATACTTTATTCATAGTGTTAATTTTTGACAGTATTGTATGTTTAACTGTATGGCTGTATATTGTTAAATATAAAACGTCATTTCTATCTATTGAAGACTTTTAGCTTTAGATACCGCTATTATTTCCATCAATAAATTCTTCTAGGGAACAAGAAGAATATATACACTGCTTTAACCGTATCTATTTTGGATTCCCAACGAGTGCCGCATAATGATTTAAGAGGAACATTTAAACGCTTTTGTGGAATTTCTCAAACTTTTTTTTGTTTGTTTTTTGTTTTTGTAGATGAAGAAAATATACAATACAAATGTTGAAATTTCCAAACAAAATTGCAATACATACTGTTGGAAGCGATATCACAATAAATTTAAAAAATGTCATAGACAAGGCATGCGGGTTTAGAGCAATTATTCTAGAGTCTTGACACCCAGAGGGATATTTCCTTTCCATGAACATAATTAGATCTAACAAAATTAAACATTTTATAGTATGAATTATCAAGGTAATATATGCAATTTAATCTAATAGGTGATGTAAATGACGCAATTTTATGCTTATATTATGTTACGCATTTACAATAAACTAGAATATATACCTGTAAAATTCGTATATTTACAAATATATCGATTGTTCCAGATCAATTTCTTCTTCTATTCTTTTCATCCCGCTATTACTGTCCGGAACATTATTTTAGTTCTTGATCATGTAGGGGCCCCCCTCAATCGCAGGCATCCGCCGCGATGACCGGTCCTGCCTACGTTAGCTAATGAGATCATATTATCTTCTGAAATAAATAAACACAATTTTTAAGGAAATCACACAAGAAAGATTAAATTTTACAAGTAAAAATTTGACATATAGGTAATCATTTATTCTTCGTCAACCTTTATAACCCTATACTTCTTGATTCATTTGAAGTTCCAAAAAGTTTTCATTGAATGAATCGAAAAAGGCGCCTTTTTTTAAACAATATTTTGAAACTCTGAATGAAACGTTTCAATATTTAGCAAATAATATTTCTCTAGTATTTATTATTTGCTAAATCTTGAAAATCAAAGCTTCTTTTAGATACTAACTATATTTATTTGTCATTTCTTGCTAATAAGACCAAATTCTTGCTCGGGAAAACATATTTTGAATGAAACAAGAAATCCTATACAAATACCTTTGCAGATATATGCACTTACAATGAAATTATTTCATTAAGGAACAATAAAGGAAAAAAACTATAGCTTGTTACATTGCTGTTAATCCTTAAGCTTCGAGTGCCTTCTGTTTGCTTATATGTGGACCGTATTCAATATCTATTTCTTTATATTGTCACATTGTAAAAATAATCGAATTATCTGGCAATTGTCATGGAACCCTATCGTTATTGCATATCCAGATGCCTATCTGACGCCAAGAAATGTGCATACACATGCTTTTACACATGATGGGGAATAATTGGCAAAATGCAATAATCTGTTACATCATCGTGTATCATGCGACCAACTGAAATACTGACGCCAAAAAAATGTGCTTGTATATATTATTATAGGAGAAAAATCATCAAGTAAGAAGTTTCATTTCTTTATGCGGCTACATTGGAATAGTTAAATGGAATTGGAAATATAGTTGGAATAGTTAATAGGAATTGGAAACGCATGACATCAATTTATCATTTAACCCTATCGTTATCGCATGGCCAGTTGACAATCTGAAGCCAAGGAAGGTGCATGCATATGCTTTTACAATGGTGGAAAATAATTGGCTAAATATAAAATTCTGTTACACCGTGATGTATCATGTAACCAACCGAAATACTGACGCCAAAAATAAATGTCCATGCTTATATTCTTAATACTTTCATTGCGGCAATGACGAGCCTTTGTCCAACCCTCTGCTCTAAAAGTCTGCGCCCCTCTCATTTTATATAATAATTATAAGATGCTACATAATACATAAAAAGCTTGAGTAGAGGGTGAGTTATCTCATCCCTCGAGTATAGCGATTATTCCTGAAAGACAAGTTTTCTTGTCCCTCGCAATGAAAGTGTTAAACAAGGAGAAAAATCGCCAAACACGATGTTTTATAGACATGGATCATAAAGAATATATTTCGTAGGTAAGAAATTTCAAGATACATTTCACAAAGCGAGTGATTAAATGTGTGGTAATGCTTATAAGCCAGTTAACAACTACGCTATACGAGAAATTGCTTTTGTATTGTGGTCATGTTACTCGGCTGCGAATCACAAGGTCCCAGGTTCTATCCTCGCTCATACCAATTAGCTATAAAAGACTTGATTAAGCATGACGAGAACTATACAAGCACCTTCAATAGCTCGCAATCTCTTGCTTTGAAGAAATTTCAATTTTTCTGTCGTCTTTGTGGTTTCTAAGGGTTGGAGACTGAATTCATGTATAAAGCTTAAAGGTTAATTGTAGGTAAAAGGTATATGATTTATATCAGAATTCTTCAAAACATTAATTTTTTAATGTATAAAACTGATTCCGAATTAAATATTAGGGGTGGGTGGGGAACGAAAGTAGCACCTTCACGTTTCCTGGGCAACGGTGAAATTCTCTGGAATTGCATCGGCTACGAGGCTACTTAACAAATAAATAAATAAGGAGATTATTATTTAGTTTGACAAAACTGCACAACTAATTTCGATTTTGCATTTTAATGCCACAAAATTTCATTAAAAGCATCAAATTCAGAACATGCAGAACTTGTATTTATGGTAGCAATATCTGCAATGTCTTTTAGATAAACGTAAAAATTATATATATATTTTTTATTGTTACAAAAAATAAAAAAAGAATTTAAAATATGCATTGACAAAGAATTGTTGTAGACTCACATGTATAGAAAATCAGTAGCGTTGACAATCATAAATCTGATGGAAGAATCTTGTAATGACTTGAATTTGAAAAATTATAGTGACAAAAATTTACAAATTCATAACATCATTCTTCACTTGTTATAGCCGGTTATGACAAAATATATTAAAGACCTTATGGTCAATATATTGCCACTATCCTTCCTGAAGGGTATGGAATTGAATGAACAGTAGTACAAATAGAAATGATTTGGGTCGGGGATTATCTGTTGTCTGGCAAGGTACAATCAGCGTTAAGCAATCAGTACTAGATAGTTTTTCAACCAGTAGAAAATCTAAGAGAATTAGGTCTTTTTCTTGCCTGTTGGTAGCGTTGAATTGGGTTTTTTTTATGGCACAAAAGCCATCTTTGCCCAAGCTGTGCCCCATTCATAAAATTAAAATATTTGTATTGATTTATAATAAATTCAAAACATGGAATCTTTCCAAAACCCAAATGTCTAAAATCGTAAAACTGTGAGTCATTAAAAAGCGTAACAATGATGCCAGAAATGGTATTGTACTAAAAAGCGCGGCTAATGTTTATAAATGATTAGAAAAAACAATATTTTTTAGAAAGCCAAAAAAAATGTGAATTTTTAGGAAGCAAATCTCCCAAATCAGGGTGAGATTTCTGCAAATATGTAAGACGCTGTAAAGATAACCGTTACATTCTACAAGAATGTGTAAAAGAGACATAGGAATGTCGCAAAATGAACAAAATGGTGTTGAGTCCTCCATCAAAAAATGTCGGTGGGGAAATCGAGTGAGCCGAATCATCAACCTAGTTAAAATTGCGTCTAGTTTTCTGCTGTGTAAAATGGCCCTATTATCTATTGTGACCCCTAGTATCTATTGTAGGCTTAATTGTATGAAGCGTATTATGAAATCTGTGTGTCCTATTCAGTTTGCAATTTGGAATGCAAAATGTGACAAATGTAGACATTTTGTTAAAATCAGAAAGATGAATCTGTGTTGTCAAGAAAGTAGTAGCCAATTTACCTATCATATCAGCCTTTTAATTTCTAGGAATTCCCACATGTACGATGACCCAACATAAAATAATTTGATAGCCCTTCTAGATAAGTTTGTCATACAAGTTTAAAATGTTGAAAAGCTAAAGATAGCTGCGAGATCGTAAAAATTATAGGGATTCCAGAGTGCTGAATGAATCATTATTTTATAGCTATCTGAAGAAAAATCTCAAAGAAACGATAAAATTTTCAAAATAGCAGTTACTTCTGCTGTAAAAAATGGAACAAAATGAATGAATTCTATTTGCTATTGTAGAATTTGAAATAATTCAAGCGAAAGAAGTATGATCGAAACTTGTAGAGCCATCTGTATCAATAGGTTTAAATTGACGTTATTTTTGACAATGGTCAGCAAAAATTTGCTGATAAATGATATTTGCAGAATTTGGATTATCAAAATGTAGAAAAGAATGGCTACCATTACATTTCTAGGGGAGTAAGAGAAAGGATTGAACAGAAACTATTTGTTCCTTCTCTAGATGCAGTTCTGAAACAGAGCCATCCTTCTCTACGAAGGGGCCCAGGTTCAAGAAACCATTTAGGGCTTTAAATTGTTTGTAAAATAAAAAAAACCTACAAATACGAACACATATTACTATTGCCTATTTATTCAATACGTGATTTTGTTTTTGCTATTATTTCCAGAAAATTACAATTTTTTGCAATTTCTTTTTCGATGCTTAGCGTGGCAAGTACACTTAAACGCTATGCTCCCATTCTTGATTGAAGACAATTCTTTATTAAATTTAATTTGTTGAAAAAGCTCTCAGCATTTATTATAGAATTTGGCAATGTAAAAAAAAGTTTTAGCACAGTTAATACATTTAGAAATAAATCATTATAATTATTAATTAGTCTATATTGCAATACGTGTTGAGCGTTATTTACTTCTCTCTCATTCAAAATCAAATCTCGTAGCAAAACAATTATTTGGATTAGGTTTTCATCCACATTGTTATCATCAATTGTTACAAAGTTACATTTTTCTAATTCAAGTTTTCCTAGAGTGTTTATATCAGTGATTAACATCAATAATTTAAAATCTATCTTTTATCTGTACAATAACAGTATCATTTACAGAGTTGAAAAAATAACATCTAAATTCCTCAACCAGGTTTTCTGTAATTTCATTTTCTGCTGTTCCGAAATATAGTTTTTCACTTTTTCAAATTCGTTTTTCAGAAAAATGTTCTGAAAGATTCAAATTACGGGCTATCCTTTTTTCTGAGTTTAAAAATGAGTTAAACTTTGTTCTTAAATCTTTGATTTTTGTTTTAATTTTATTGGCTAAATTAAATACCCAGACGAGAACAATTGTCTTTACTTGAAATAGTTTATTAATAGTGCTATTTTGGAAAATTTTGCAAACCATACCAGTAAACATAAAATAATTGTCATTTCTTGTATTGAATCCATTAGTCTTTTAGCTTCAAATACCGCTGTATTAGTGTCGTTTGCATCAATAAATCCATACACTGCTTTAACAGAATTTATTTTGACTTTCCAACGAGTGGAACATAATGGTTTAAGAGTAATATTTAAATCCTTTATAGAATTTCCCATCTTTTTATAGAAGCAGAAAATAAGCAATACCCAAAAAAATTACAATAATTATTGCTGGAAGTGGCATTACAAATTAATAAATTAAAAGAGTGTCATAGGCAAAGCACATAAATTACATGAGGGCTTAAAAAAATTCTTTTAGATTGTACACCTTTATATTTCATTTTCATATTCCTACTGTTGTCGTATGCCTATCCACTACAATCCATAATCTATACTTATAATAAGGCTCAATGTGTGTGTGTGTTGGCGCTCTACAGGCCAGACCATTCAACCTACATCTAGCAAATTTGGCACGTGTATACCTTGGAGGTAGGGAATGTGCACCTGGGAGTTATTTTTTCGAATTTTTAACTAGAATTTTATTTGTTTAAAAATTAAGCGAAATTTTGACGCTTTCAGCTATAACTTCCGCGCAAAAAAGATTTTTACATGAAGTTAAAGATCAAAAATTTATCTTTTAAATAATACGAATGTTTTAATCATAAAATTAAATTTCTATTTTTAATGAATTTTTAAATAAATATTTTAAAACTATGTTTTTCAATAATTTTTTTCGTAAAAAATAAAAATTAAAATTAAGCATGTTTCTCATTCATGGGAAAAATTAGCTTTTTTGAAAGTGTTGTCATCACATTGATTAAAGCTCCAATTAAAAATAAATTAAATCTTTTTGGAAATGAAATCTGCAAAAATATAATTCTCGGCACGTGTTTGTAGGAAATGAAACAAATACGAAATAATATTTTTTCTAAAAAATAAATTCAAGAAAAATTATTTTATGATCTTAAACACTCTCTATACACGGTGTTTATTTAGTCCCGGACCCATTTTGATGTTTAATGACTCATAAAATAATGAAGATGTAAACAAACTTATGGCATTTATTGATGGAATAACTCATATATTTTCCTTTTCAGGTTTGAATATTTTTACTTTTGTAAATATCGTCTGCGCGTGTGGTTAATTTCAGATAGTTTCATTTTCCAGTCTAAATATCTGTACTTTTCTAAATATCGTCTTCTTATTAATTGCATTTTTCTCTCTTTTGTTTTTGGCAACTATTGAAATGTTATGTTTACTTTTGATGTGTTTGTTCTATGTTCTTTTGTATGTGATGTTTTATTCGAGCGGATATTAAGGAGAATGCATACACCACAAGAGAAAGCAAAGATTTTATGGTGGTCATAGAGTTAATTTCCAATCAACTAAATCACTGACTTTTAAGAGTTAATTTCCAATCATTTAAACTGACTTATTTATGAAAATTTGAATATCACTATTCAATAAAAAAAGGATAATTTTAGATTTTCCATCGATCACTTCAAAGAAAATACGCCAATCAGCGCGCAGGTTTCTCAAGATTAATTGACGTAAGATTATGAAAATGTTGAGTTTTTGTAAATTTTTAACATTTAAGACTTTATTAATAAGTCTTAGTTGTTCGTGGAAAATAGAAACATTCATTCATTTATTTAAAATTTGGTGTGTCCTGAATATTTCTCAGAATATGATACCTTACTGCATTAAATTTAGACTTCATAATTTTTGAAATATATTTATAGGCCGGAACAAAATATTATTATTGATTTCATTTCAATTCTTTTGAAAGCAAAACTAAAAATTGAATTTTAAGCTGAATTTCAGAAATTTTTGTTGAATTATTGTTTGAGATATTACATAAATTATGAAAAATATTTTGTAGTTCACATAAGACTTAAATACCGATCGATTCTGTTTGCAATATTCATATTCAATAATAATAATTATAAATTAATAACAATAAAGATGATAAATAAAATAAAACGCTTGGTTTTATTAAAAAATATCTTTATATTAATTGCAATTTCATCATTTCCACTTTAAATTAAAGTTGAAGTTTTACCGGAAATGACAACAAATTAGCAAAATATATATAGTCAATTGAACGAAACGATCTAAACAACAGTATAAGTTTGGTATGACTATCAAAATTTGATGATTAAAAATGTTTTGTTTGAGAATCTATTAAGAGACCAATTACTTAAAATATTTAATCGAAAATTGTAGCGAGAGGTTATGCTGGCGAACCAGTTGGTCGCCAAAGGCGGCTATAATCTAAATAATGCTCACCTAATATTCCTAATAGAGCTTTCGCTCGTTCTTCTTCAGTCACATCAGTGACTTCAATAAACCCTATGGATATCTACTTATACTTAATATTTTCTCTTCAAAATTTACGTACCTAATGAAACTGGAAGTTTGTTTTTATGCGAAAAATCAACTGTTGAATCCATCTGGATGCTGTAATATATGACTTTTTTTGTATAGTCTTTAATTTTGTTAAGATCTTCATTTCCTAACGTAAGAATGATTTGTTTTTGTAATTTATGTTCTAATCATGCGCAATTCTATTTTTGGAATTGATTTTGTATATGATAAATAAGCAGAGAGTCGTATTTACTTAAAAATTTGAATAAAAAGTGTCAATTATTAGACGTTTCTATTATTTCATGGTTATCTCGAAGAGGAATATTATTATATGATAAAAATAGAATAAAATCTACAATTTTTTGAGATGACAATTTAAGTCGTTCCGTCTCCTTATTTATATTAACTTGATTTGTTTTATTAATAGTCGGGCGTAAATTTAATCGTTTCAGTAATTATTTCCAAGCAGCAAATGAATTAAGTGACAAGTAGAAAGGTAATGATCTTGAATTACAATTGATAGCTATCTCCAGTTAATAGAGACACCTATAAATAGTGGAACCTATAAATAAAGGAATTTCATTTCCTTCATAATAATGTACAGCAAAAACAAAATACCGAGTCTTGTGTATTTGACTATATCAACCAGCTGCAAAGCTGTATTTCACCATTTGGCACTTTAAAAAAAGTAGCAAGTAGTTGAAAATAATACCTTCAGTATTCTTAGCAAAAACTCCTTTGTGTATCACAGGTCGGTTTTTGACAGAACACAATTTCAACTTAACAGTTATAATGCTTGGTCATAAACCTGAATCACTTATAGGCATTTCACGAAATTTGTTAATGTCATTTTCGTTGTTATTTTCTGATTCAATCAAATTTATATAAACGTATGGTTCTACAAAGGTTTCCACATTTTCTACTCTTTCATTGCAAGATTGTGTAGTTTGTGATGAACATTTTTCGCCAGTTAAAGCTTGAATTGTAACTTCTGAAGTCGAATCAATTTCATTGCCAGAATTACTTTTTAGATAAGAAAAGAGCCATGCGCTTGACTTTTTAAAATTTAACTTTTTTTTAAAGTCAAGTTTCGACACCTAGAGGTATACATCCTTTGCATGGACATGATTATATCTAACAATATTAAATATTTTAAAGTATGAATTATCAAATTTATGAATGCAATTTAGCCTAATAGGTCAGGTAAATGACCGTACTTTATGTTTATAATATGTTGCACTAAACTGCAATATATCTGTACACTTCTTCAAAACGAATCTATTGTTCTAGTTAAATTTCTTCCTTCCTTATTTCCATCCCGCTATTACCGTTCAGAACATTATTTTAGTTCTTAATCATGTTGGGGGCCCATCAATCGCGTTGCCCCGGTGCATGGCATCTGTCGCATCCCTCAGGTGGCCGGCCCTGGTAAAAATGAATGTTAAGAAAAATATTGGAAACTCTTTTTGCAACCCTGAATTGATGTTCTAACTTTTAATTTATCATATTTTGCAGAGGATTGGTATATTGAGGTTTTTTTAGATGTAATTTCAGTACATTTGGCTCATCAGTACTTTCTTATGGCTCATCAGTACTTTAATCTGCCAACAGTATTTTCTTATTTAAAAGGGATTTATTAAAAGTACATTATGAAAAGGTGTTTTTAATTTTATTTCTTTAGAAAATTATAGAGTGAAGAAAAAAGATTCAAAATGGATAAAGTTGAAAGAATTTTATGTTAAAGTATTATTTATTTATTATTTGATTTTCATATAGGTCAAATATCAGTTGAATGAGCTAAATGCATCTTATCTCCGGGCTTAAAAATATCTTCGAATTACATATTTTATGCACTAAAGAGTTATATGGACCAATTTTTTTAAAAAATCGGGTTTTCAATTAATAAGTGAAGTGCCTTGCTTATCTTTCTTAGACGTATATCAGATCAGAAATGTGATGTCGATTTTTCTATTTTAGAATAATAAATAATATTAAACTTTCGAACTCTTTAGAGACATAAATTTTTCATAATGGTATATTTTCTTAGTTGTATTTGTTTCTATCTGTGGATGTTCCTTTCAATATGAATTATATCATCCAGTTGTATGTATTTCAACAAACATGTGTCGGAAATTAAGAGGACTAGGTTAATAAATGGTTTATTTTTAATGATTTCAAAATATCCTGAGTAAATTCGATGGAGATAATTATGTTGCAGCTCATTATTTTGATTGAATTATCTTTTAATAAATGCATTGTTCAGATTATAAGCGGAAATGGTAATTTGCAGTGACGACTCTAAGGTCTTCTTCAGGTAATTTGTTATAAATTGAAATTCATTCTAATTTTTTTTTCATATTTGCTATACCAATCGAACGTCTATTTCTGAATTTGGATGCATGAGCGCTAAAGCTATTTCCTCTTTTCGGATATTGATTCCAATTTTCTAGGGCAGCAAGCGTGCTCATTCAAATCCGAAAATTCCAGAAAGTCAGGCAGTATATAATATAAAAAATGTAAAGTAAAAACGAGCCCAAATAGACTCAGATTGAATGAACTAAATAAATGTAGGATAGTAGCTTCCAATCTGAAAAATCGGAAATAGAATTGTACATTAACATTCACATATCAATGTATGCATATTTGAGATATTGGGATTTATATGCAACGCTTAGATGGATTAGAAAGGCAGATATTCATTTGTTTTATAATTTAAGTTAGATTTTATAATTTAAATCAGATTCAATAGCCAAAAAATGCAGGAGGAGTAGATATGATTGCAGCTTATCAATTTAATGGACAACAAATCTTGTGATATTTTATGTTTGAGATACATAGTCTTACATTGCATTATCTTGAAATACAAGGGGAAAAAAATTATGTCAACTACTCATCATATTCATACATCTACGTGGTGTATACTTTACATAATATAGGTAATGGCAATAGTATATTTTGGAAACAAGCCTTCAACAAAATATCAAAGAAGTGAGAAATAATTTTTTTTTTAGTGGTTTGTTCTGTTTGCATGAAATATTGCTCGTTTATGGAGACTTGTATAAGCAAGTTTATAAAATATTTGAACCAAACTTTATAAATGTGTCTTTGAATATCCTATAAATCATCTGAAATAATATTTCTACAGTTTCTTGACATAAAGGAACATGCCGCGGTAAAACCTAACATTCTTAGACGAATTGAAAATACACATTAAGTATTACATTTCAGATATAAAAACAAACTTTCTTACAGAAAAATTATCCAAATTTACATTCCGAATCTATACAATAATTGAAATAAACATCAGAAAGGCTGTTTATATATATAAAAAATAAGATTGGTCAAACCGGCCTAGACATAATGTAAATTAAAATATAATTAATCATGGTAGGAAATTTTATCCCATTTTGTATTGAACTAAGCAAGATCACAAGAATTTAAAAACAGATTAACATTTTGAAACAAATATATTCACCAAAAACATTCTTAATTTATAATTTATTAAGTACATAAAAAAGAATATATTATAAACAA
This sequence comes from Argiope aurantia, assembly GCA_026543865.1. Classification (NCBI taxonomy): domain Eukaryota; kingdom Metazoa; phylum Arthropoda; class Arachnida; order Araneae; family Araneidae; genus Argiope; species Argiope aurantia. The sequence continues at coordinate 34,472 of JAPMOR010085492.1, read as the reverse complement.
TGTAATTAATCCCAATGTTTCAATGAATATACATTCTCAGATTCTATAATCGAATTTCGAAATTCCGCCTGCTTGTCTAAGAGGTTAATTCAAGAACACACTAAGCTAAGTTGCTCAAATTTGCATCGACACTGATTACCAAATCACGAATGAATTTATTTTGCTTATCGAAGGAAATGATTCCTTTTTTTCCTAGGAGAATTATGTTGCATAAGAGAGAATCAAAAAAAAATATTATCTCAATATATATTACATTTCCAATGTTAACTTGATAAAACGAACGAGAGAAATTTTTAAGAACTCCATTTCTTTCAAACAAGGTATCAATAATTGCAAGAGAAAATTAACTCACAATTGAGAAAAGATAATAAAGATACACATGTATAACAATAAGTAATAATCTCATTTCGAATGAAGAAAATAATTGTAAAAATAATGTATATTAATAAATGTAATATTAATACGCAAGATTAATTAAATTTTTCAAAATATTTTAAAACCGGGATGCAAAACTAACACATTTTCTGCGTTTTATTGTATTAATTGCAATTATCTTAAGTATCGTAATTCCAGTAACTAATGAAAAATTTTTATTTTTGACTTGTTGGCTTTCATTTATAAGTTTGCAATATTTCAATAATTTTACGATCTTTTTAAACAGTCTGTGTTGAAAGAAAAAAGCATTAGTCAAAGCAAGAGAGTCATATATGCTCAGTATACTAACTTCTTCCGGTAAAAGGACAAATATTGCTGAGTCGTTTATTATAAAATTGTGGCGTCCATTTTTGAGAAAAATAGGGATAATGGTAGTTATAGATAAAACTTGTTATGATCTTTTTATGCTTAAAGAACTTATAAAAAAAATTCAGATTCTAGTATTTGGGCGATGGAAATTTTAGCTCTTAACAGTATTGAAAATCTCTTTATTTTGAAAGTGGTGCAAGGCCATCTTAGATTGAAATCATATTTGACCGAATATATTACGGCAAAATTTAATTCCGGTTGCTGTATGGTGAAGCAAAGGTGGCTTTTTGGTATCATGTCTGAAATGTAGGGTGTTTCTATCTATCTGTATTTAATACTTAAAATCCGTGGTTGTGCGATATTTCATAAATAATAAAAAAGAATATCTTAATTTTGTGTTTCGATAATAACATGTTTACTTCCAACACCGATTGTTCAATCCAGTCACAATGAAGTAAATATCATTGATCACAAATTTCTGTTGTCAGGACAATTATTTTTACCGAACGATTGTGATTTTGGAGTGATAGAAATGTCAATCCGGAAAACCTTGTATATTCTCCAGGATTACTATAAAGTAATACGAAATAGTTGAAAGCATAATAAATTTTTATTACAGGAAATGAAACGCGGAAATTTATTTTCAACCAAACCTCTGGAGAAAGCGGTTTTAAAAAGAAAGAAAAATACCGATGGAGAAACCGTGAATTGGTTAACTATATGCTGGATCTGGACAAAACTTTCTACAAAACTTAGAACGAAATACTGAATATAAAATTATCTATTTGTCACCGCAACGAGAAAGAATAAGTAATTTCAGAAATATAAAATTATCTTTTATGTGTGAAAAAAGATTTATTACATCTGAAATTACATCTGAAAAATAAAAGACATTATGGATTTATTACCATATGCACCTTCCGTTCATCATAAACAATATGAAATGTTAAATTTTGAATAAAATTCAATTTACTTATACCTGCATATAAACTGAAAATGTTCAATTTCTTTGAAATTCTTAATAAAACTTAATTGTTTTTGGTTATGTTATATCTTTTACAAGAATATTCTTTGTTTCGTTTCATTGTTTATCAGATGATTAAATATTTATAAAAAATTGACTCGTTTTTGTTTTTATTATTAAAAAAGGCTGATGAAACTGAAATATTCCCCAGTTAAATGAATGTTTACAATAATTCAATAATTTTGAAAGTGAGGGAAGTCCGTTTAGTTATAATGAAACTCTTATTTTTTTAGGCAGCACTGTAAACACTATTGGATTATAAACTTACATTATCTGTAACCACAAAATACAAAAAAAATATATCTATTAATACTTACCAATATTTTAAAATTTATTGAAACGGAAACCTTTAAATATCTCGCTATAACAAAAAATGAACTTGCCCCATTTTCAAAATAAACGGCTCAGCTCATAGTTAATTTTTTATGCCGTTCGGCATAATGTCGAGATGTGCTAATTTTACAGTCATGCGACTAATTTTACTGCAGACTATGATAATAAATTTAGTTTGAAATGTTCGGTGTATTGAATCCGGCGGCACTTTTATTACTTATGTTGATATCGTAGATTACTATCACATAATGATTACAATCAGAATTTTTAGGTTCAGGGCACAGCGAAATTATTCTTAATCAGTGTGGTTTCATTATTATAAATATTGTTACAAACCTGCAATTCGGCTTCCCAGCATAGTTTGATCCATCATAGGAAAGAAAGTTTTACAGTCATCTAAATGGGACCGAGTCCAGGTGTGCGTCAGAGGTCCCAGAGCTTGGCGACAAACTTGGCGACCATTTGGCGACTTGGCGACAAATTTGGCGACTTTGGCGCCAAAATAGATTATACCCGAAACTTCGAGAATTTTCCCGATCCGTCTAGTAGGAACCGAGATACGCCTCGAACGTTCCTGATTGGTTGAGAGGCTTCTAGCCCCGCCTCCTGAGACCTATAAAAGGAGCTGCACTACCAGAAAAATCAAGTCAGTAATCCGAGCCAGAGTCGGAGAAGTAGAAGCGACTGAGTCAAGCTCGTGCTGAACTGAGCTGTGCGCTACTGTCTGCAGTAG
>JAPMOR010085492.1:0-31628 GCA_026543865.1 Argiope aurantia | reverse complement strand
TTGAGCGTTCTTTACACCATATCACTCCCACTATCCAAACGAACCCCAGTAAAGAAATTTCGCAACATTTGGTGTCAGAAGTGGGATAGTGGTCAACAGTGTATGGTGCTGACGAGATCCCAATCAAAAATGGCTGATAGCGGTAATGGTGAGTTACTGGCTCTGTTGGCTGAGATGAAGAAATCTATGGAAGAGATGAAGCAGGAAATGAAGCAAGGACAAGATGAGATGAAGCAAGGACAAGAAAGAATGGAGAAAAGACAAGAAAGAATGGAGCAGGAGATGAAGCAAGGACAAGAGAAACTTTTGCGAAAAATGAAAGCCTTTACGGAAGAAATGAAAACCTTAACGGAAGACATGAAGAGTGAATCAAAGAAAGGCGTTGAAGAAGTTAAAGTTAACAAAACTGAAGACATCCAAGTTATCACAGAAGAAATTGAAGGAAGCAGCGAGAGCCAAGTGGGAGAAAAGACTGAAGATCGAATGGAGACCGGTGTCACCGAAACGGAGCTTAGCCTTCCGGAGGATGAACCGAAGTTTAATAAGGAGAGGAACCAACAGGGTGAATGTCAAATAGTTGCGGAGCTGAAACAGTCTTCTCCGAATGAGTCCCCTGAAGTGGAGCCGAAAGTGCAGGCGCTTGGGGATGGAGAAGATGGACTTTCTTCGGACGGGTCTGTTGGTAGCGACTCGTGCTCGTTGCCTGTGGATGCAAGAGTTGATGCGACCCTGTTTGGATTGGATTCCTCCCAAAGATTACAGGAACTACCTCTCTGCAAGCCTCTTGGTATCTCCTGGCATAGTGACACGGAAGAAGACTACGTGGCTGGAATCGCTGATCCCTGTAGTCACGGTCTCAATTTTCTTCAAAAATTCGGATTTGCTGTGGATTTTCCGAGGAGTGTCATGCAAATAGGAGCCGATGAATCTCCTGTGCATCCGGACATGTTATGTCGTCGCAGAAGGACCTTTCCAGCGAAAATGGATGCGCTCTTCAGAAGATCCAGTGTGGAGAGCTGCGGACGATTCTCGAGTGTCGAGAATAGACTGGGAAGAGCTGGACGTATTCCCGTGAAAGCTTTGGCGACGAAGGCGAATACCTGGCTTTCGAGTGGACTTCAGAAAGCACCGTTGGATCATCCTGATACACGGCTGGTTCGATGGAAGAAGTTCAAAGTGACCAACCGAAAAGCCTGGCAAGAATTCATCCTGGAGGTCTCTACTACGATCCAGCGTTTGGCTCCATGGGACATCCTGCATTTTAAGGAGCGGAATCAAGTCTGGATGTACAATCCGAAACGACGAAGAGGTCCGGGTCAAAAGCATTGAGAAGGTTTGGATGGATCTTCAGTCGCCGCCAAATCAGTAAATTATGTCATCTTTGAGAGTCGCCTAAAGCATCATCATAACATCATACGGAAGCCTACGCCAGCTGTTGGATTGAAGTAGGACTGCCGGGACGTCTTTGAAGAGGGGAGCAATGTTACAAACCTGCAATTCGGCTTCCCAGCATAGTTTGTTCCATCATTGGAAAGAAAGTTTTACAGTCATCTGAATGGGACCGAGTCCAGGTGGCGCGTCAAAGGTCCCGGAGCTTGGCGACAAACTTGACAACCATTTGTCGACTTGGCGATGAATTTGGCGACTTTGGCGCCAAAATAGATAATACCCGAAACTTCGAGAATTTTTCCGATCCGTCCAGTAGGAACCGAGATACGCCTCGAACGTTCTTGATTGGTTGAGAGGCTTCTAGCCCCGCCTCCTGAGACCTATAAAAGGCTCCACAGCTGCCAGAGCAGTCAAGTAAAGCCCGAGGACGAGACGACGAAGCCAGTAGTCCGAGTTCGAAGGTAGAAGGCAGTAGGAATTCGAGAGTCGGAGAAGACTGAAGACGGAGCGGAGGAGTCGTAAGCGACGGTGAGCAGCGACGGAGTCAAGCTCGTGCTGAACTGAGCTGTGCGCTACTGTCTGCAGTAGATTCTGGTTGTATGCTGCTGTGTATGCTGTTGTATGCTACACGTCTCGGCTGAAGATAGTCGTCTCTATGCTGTATATAATTATCGTTTTTGTGCTGTCCTGTGTGTCTTCGTGTAAATAAACGTCGTTATTTTTATTCTACTTCTGCCTGCTGATTGAGCGTTCTTTACACCATATCACTCCCACTATCCAAACGAACCCCGGTAAAGAAATTTCGCAACAATATTTAGCGTGAACATCGGTTTGGATAATATGTATTTCTACTAATGAAAAAACATGTGTAAAAACATCGTAATGGATAAGAGTATTGCAGACTATGAAGATAAAGGGATTGCAAAGATTCTGAAGATATAAGCTTACATTCACCTTATTGATAATGAAACTTATGATAATGAAGTAGAAGAACAAGAATATGAATATGTACTCGACAACTAATAAGTTGTCCTGGTGAATGCTCTTGATATGTAAATTCATTATCAGAAGAATCAACGTCAAAGGAAATCGGTAATTTTCATGAATGAGCGAAATGGGTAATTTTCTTACGCAAGAACCTTTGACAATGTGAGAATAAAATAAAAAATAAAGAAATTTACTGAGGTGACAGCGTAAATGCTTTGGCCCTGCAAAAACTTAATGCTAATTCGAAGTCATTATCGGATTTAGAAGAAAAGTTGAAGATAACTTAAGAATTACACTTATATCCATATCAATAATATAATTTTAATTAATTATGTTAGAATTATGAAATGAAACAAAATATTTTAAATAAAAATTAAATGGTTATCTCATGTACAATTTTATTTTTTTTAAAAATCTTCCCAGAAGGAATTAAGATAAGAAAGAATTGACTTCGGTTAATTGAAGTAGTAATTTTAACACAAATAAAAACTAAAAGATGATAAAATTTAAATTAGGCAAGGACTATTGCTTCAATTTTTTTCTTGCGTTCTAATTGGGAAAAAACTGTTATATTGGACATGGTGAACAGCAATTCTAAGGATTTTCAATTTAAAAAAGAAATTATTTTTTATAAAATTTTATGCTTTTTATAATACAGCAAAAGAAACGTCTTTCTAGGTTAGATAAATATACATATAGGTTTATAAAATTTATATTCAAAAACACATGCAACATTATTAGTCCTTTATTATAGTTTTTAATAACTAGTTCTTAATAACTTGTTTCATTAATAACTAATTCTTATAAAAATAGATATAAGTTTATAAAATTTATTTTCAAAAGCACATGCAACGTTATTAGAATTATAAAAATTTTAACTAGTTCTTTATTTAAAATACTTAAAAGCTAATGGTAGGATATTCCTAAAAATAACAGTATAGAATTTTTTAAAACATCATACACTATTAAATTACTCGTTGATAATTTGAAAGAGATTTCCAAAAATTATATATTATCAAGCTGTAAAAAAATAATGATTTAAACTACTTTTTATATCAGATGTAAAATAGAAATTTTTAAAAACTTTGTATGTTTCAGAAAAGCTCAGAATGCTGCAATTACACTATCATACGAGCTGGAGTTTGATTTTACAGTTTAAAATTTTTTATGTACTAGGTTCTCTTCAGTTTTGTATTATTAGAATACGATCGTAAGTTTGCGTTATCACCAAGATGATTTTAAAAAGTCCGTTCTTTTACTTCTTATATATATATTTTCAGAATCAGAAGAAATATCAGTTGAGCTCCGTATTCAGAGCTCTTATTATGATTTTAACGTTTTTACTTTATGCCGGATAGTCTTCGCACAAATCCATCCGCTTCTTTTTATATTTTAGTCCAAAAAATTCACTCGAAGTGATTCATAACTATATATATATTATAAATTTATATATGTACATAAAAAAATATTTATTTTGATAAGAGTCTTGAAGAATGAACCTATTTGAGGATGCATTATCACTTTTGTCAAAAACGAACAATGCATAATTTTTCAAATTCAACTAGCTATTCTATTGCATAATAATGTATTACTTAATAATTAATAGTACTGTTTTTGAAAGCACTAGAGCATATTCTGCTTGTCTTTTCTTATTTCATTCCAGATTATCCTGTTGATGTTTGATCTTGATGTGACGAATAAAATAGCATTCTCTTTTATAGAACAATGAGCAAATATTACACTTGTAAGATCCTGATTCGGAATGAGTCCTCATGTGAAATCGGAGGTCGCCGATAGAATAGTACATCTTATTACACACTTGACATCGATAACGATTCTGATGTTCTTCCACAAGCTCAGAAAGGCCAACTTTATTTTTATAAATAGATGGGTATAAAATACACTTGTAAAGTCTTTTCTTCGAGTGACTGAACATGTGTTTCTCAAGAGCACGTTTCGAGGTCCAATCCTTGTTACACAATTTACACCTGAAAGGATTCTGATCTCTATGTATTTTCATGTGGGTCTGAAGATTATGTTTAAATTTAAAGGCCGCAGTGCAAAAACTACATTTATAAAATTTTGTTGATTAAGTGAGTCTCGTAATTTGATTTGAATCGCCAGCTTTTATTACACTGATCGCATCTAAAAGGATTCTTCTCATTATGCACGTTCTTATGCCGTCGGATGCTTCTTTTAGTCTTGTAGGTTCGAAGACAAAAGTCGCATTTGTACGTTTTTTTTTGTTTTTTTTTTATCTCTAAGTTTGCTTTCTTCAATTCTGCGTTCAGTTTCAGAACTTTTGTCAACATCTACATAATCACACGAACTAGTAGCTGAGAATTGACTTGAATTACTACATGGAAGTTGTTGAAGCTTCATGTTTTTGACTTAGTACCGTTTGTCGAATATCTGCCAGCATATGGCACACACGTATAAAAATTCCTCCGAAAAAATACGACAATACGTTTGCAATTGACTTTCCTTTGTAAAATACTTATTCTTGCAAACAAGGCAAATGTATGAAACATTTTTTTCCATATTCATCCTTTAAATTTCGAAATTACTTAATTACAAGTTGTCTATATGCTGTCTAGAGGAATTTTAAAAGGATTCACAAAGCAGGTTGCTTTTGTAGAATCGGTTATATCTGCCAATAAGAAAATAAAATAAAACATTGGTATCATTTACAAATAAATCTATTATCTTAGCAATAACAGTTTTGGAGGTGTAAAATGTTGCTCAAAGAATCATGCAGTCTGATTTAAGGAAAGAATGAGTTTTAATAAAATACTCAAAGTTAATGCAAATGAAGTGTTACAAGAAGCCGATAGATTTCAATATTGTTTTTTAAATATGAAATTTTATTCGAGTAGAAGAAATTCAATTTCCAGTTGTTCTACCATATTTATAAGTTGTCGACTTTGTTACTTCCTACATTTTTTTTATTTTCTCTAGGCAACTAAAGAAAGAAAATGTTATTGCGGTAAAATAATTCAGTAATTTATGAAATTTTAAAATTCGTTCTGCCGATGCTAAATCTAAGCATAAATGATATGGAGCGAATATTTTTTAAAAAACAATCATTACTCCTTTTTATTAAATAATTACTATGTACTGTGGTAATCTACAATCAGAATGGGCATGGAGTTTTATTTAAATTATCCTATTACTTTCAGTGAAATATAAATTTTCATATATCTGGGATCTATAAAAATAATTACTATTTAAGCGTTTTAATAACAAAGAAAAAAGTATTGCAGTTTGAAAAAATAATCCAGAATTTTAAACTCATTAAATGTCATCTAAATTATCTAATTAAAAAATATTAGAATTGTAAAAAAATTCCAAGGACTGAACATCATTTTTTCTTTACCTAATTTTCTACGTTATTCTAATTTAAGTATTAAGGTTTCTTTGAGACACAAAAATTCAGACAATAGGTACAAACGTATAAATAAAATTATAACGGATACGAAGATTTAGCATTCAAAGAACCTGCTTCAGCTATTTCATTAAATATTCAACAACGCTGCTAAACAAATTACTAAAGAAAGAGTATTTTTATCATTCAATTTGAAGCACATAGTAAAGTAAGTGAATAAAAATAAAAAAAAAAAATAATTTCTTGCAGAAAGAGCAAGCTCCTTTGATCTTGTTTGATGTGGAAAAATATGCCTACATCCTAAGTTCAATAAAATTGTGAAATGTTTTAAAACGATTTAATCACGGTTATGAAATGGTGAATTGTTATTGAGAATTTTTATAGGAATTCGCTCAATCTTTTCGTGGCATCAAATCCCACACACAAACACACACAAAAATTACAAATTTTCAGAAATATTTCAGAAAAAACAATCCTGAATTTCACAGCGAAATTTAGTCTACATACACATGGCACCAATTCCACTAACTAACCATATTCAATTTTTTTTGAAAATATTTTATGCAAAAATAGCGATACATTCAATAATAAACAGTGTCAGTGGAGTCGTAAATATTGTAAAATAATACGAAATTTTAGAGTCCAAATTTTATACGTAATCAAAATGTTTCTGTATTTTTTCAACAAAAATTATTAATACATTCTTGCATACTTTAAGAATGTTATATAATGAAACTAAAGTTACGATACTCAAACGAATGTTTCATCTTGTAATGGTTAAAAACAATAACTCTTTTAATCTGCACTAAACATAAAAAAATTGAAGCTCAGCTGTATTTTTCTAATGCTTAAAATTTAGTGAAGTATATGAGATATGCACTATTTAAAAAGTTTAGATGCAACATTCAGCAGCTGTCTTAAGCAGCTTTAAATAACTGGCTTTAAAAACATTTTTTAAAAAGGTCTAGTTAAATATAATTTGCTATTTTTGTAACACTGTCTTGGCATTTTTACACTGATTGATTAATTGATTTCTTTTGAGACATTGGGTTTATATCAAAGTATCCATCGGGAATTTCTTGAAAGGTATTTTCTTTTCTTGATTTATTAAAATGTGTGTTTTAATTTATCTTTTTGAAAATTGAAAAATAAAGAAAAACGATTTAAAATGGATCGAGTTGAAAGAAAGCGTATGAGGATGGTTGTTTCTTTTTTTATTTGCTTCTTCATGTAAATCAAAAATATAATTGAATAAGAGTTGAATGCATCTTATCTTGTCTTAATAGTGTTTTCGATTTTCATAATTTATGCACTAAAAAATTCTATATATATATATATATATATATACCCTGCATAGCTTGGTTGAATGCACTTTAGTTCAGCAGAAGGTTCGAGAGATGTTCACAAATTATAGATTAATAAACAATATTAAACTTTCGTACTTGTTTGGTTTGGTAGTGTTTTATTTTTCAAAGGTCATATCTGGCCATACTGCGCCAATAGACTTTCGTACTATTGCGATCTTCCAATCTGATTGCTGTCTTCCAATCATGTGAATTTATACAGACACGTTTTTGAAGCTGTGAGCAGTAGGTTAAGAAAAGGTTTATTTTTGGTAATTTCAGGAAGTCTTGGTATCCCAAAAAACCGAGATAATTATGCTGTAGCTCCCCAGTTCTTTCGAATTATCCTTAAATAAATGCATTGTTTTGATTATAATTTGAAATGATAATCGCAGTTAGAATTATAAGACTTTCTTCAGAGAAACAGTTATCGGCCGAAATTTATTCTAAATCTCCTTTTCAAATGTTTTCTTTGCCAACCGAGCGTTTGTTTCCGAACTTGGATGCATCGGGCACCAAATCTATTTATTCTTATAATTAAGAGAATTTATGGTATATTAATACATGGGAAAATTATTAATAAATAAAATATTCAAGATACTTAAAGACCGAAACACAGATTGGCAAAGTCTTGTGCATTTTGTTGTATCAATTTCTATTATCTTTCCTGTTTCAATAATGAATGTAAGATATAAATTTGCATCATTTCATTCAAGTTTATATTCATTCAAAATGTTACAATTGCTTTCATTAAACTGATTCCGTTCAGAGAATAAAAAAATAATAAATATTATTGATAAGGCATTTGCCTTTTTCTTATTATGTGCTGTCTTTTCATTTATTACTATTTCAACTGAGGGAAGTTTGTATCTTACCGATATATAAAATAAAAGATTTAAATTACAAAACGTATTAGCGTCACGTTTTCCTGCATTCTTTTGGGACCCAAGAAAATAACGTGTGTCGAATGTGGGAAAAAGATATATGTTTAATATTTGCAAAATAAATAAAAGTTTTATTTTTCAATTGTACAAAACAGCAAACGAGTTTTTTTAATTAATGAAAAATAGATATACATTTATGAACTTTATTTCTAGAAACATTTGAAAGATTTAATAATTATAAAATTTTACAGATTAGAATTAATTGAAAGCAATTCAAAACCCTTTTTTAAGGAAAAGGAATTAAAAACTAAAAATATGATTTTATAAAATTTAAAAAACAGAAATCTAAGCAAAACTCTTTATAAATTGGAAATAAATTTAAAACTTTTATATTACTTACATATCAAAATTAAAAATAATTTTATATTCTCATGTTAAACCTCAATTACCAGGAAAATGATATCTTTCATAAATGATTGTCATACTGTACGTGCATACACTTACACAACTGTACGTGCTGAAAATTCTAATTATACAGATAACTCTTTGATTATTAGTTTTATATTATTGGAATACTATTTTAGAAAAGTACCTGTAACATGATGATTCGAAGAATATTTGTCAATTATGTCATTTTTTTCTAAGAAACAGAAAGAATATCTGTCAAATGCAAAAAAAAAAAAAAAAAAAAAAAAAAAAAAAATCATTTTTTTTTTTTCATCTTGAATATTGTCCACAAATGAAGCTCTATAATCTGATTGATGCTGCTGATTATGTTTCAGAATTATATGCACGCATTATAACTATGAAATGAGCACCAAAATTTATAGAAGACTCTTTGATGATTGTGCCGATTTCAGGAAAGGTCATCACATCCGTCAGAAAAGTCACGATGTATAGAACTTGCCAAATTAAACTCGCACTTCTATTCAAAATCTCTTGCAAGGTGTATTTTTATTTGTTACTAAAATTGAACGCTAATCATGGGGGGGGGGTCAGTTTTTACTGCCTTGTTCTTTTTATTTGAAATTTTCCTCTTGATGTTTCTTCTTCATGTGATGAATGAAATTAGATATTCCTTTGTAGGAGGAAGAAAAATCTGACACTTGTAAGGTTGGAATTAAGGTAACACCGGTAAGGTAAATATTTCGGATGAACATTCTTCATATAATTGTATTTATATTATTATCCTGTATATGAAAATAAAAAATAAGTAAGAATTTATTTTTAGAAGAGTCTTGCAGAATGAATCGACTTGAGGAAGCATTATCACAATTATCAAAAATGCATATGGCATAATTTCCTAAATTCAACTTTGCTATTTTATCAAAAATTCTATTGCAGAGAAATCTGTTATGTAATAATTATCATAATGCAGTTTTTGGAAGCTCTAGAATATTTTATGCGTATCTTATTTCATTTCAAATTATTCTGTTGATGTCTGTTCTTCATGTGACGAATGAGATTAAATTCTGTTTTATAGGACAATGAGCAGATATGACACTTGCAAAGCCTTGAGTCGGAATGAGTCGACATGTGTGTTTTGAGATTGGTTATAGAACTGCATTTCTTATCGCACTCATTATAGGATTAAGGATTCTGCTCTTTATGTACGTTCATATGCGCAGTAAGGTTATTTTTATACATCATATGACACACAGAACACATGTAATGTCCTTCATTGGAATGACTGGACATATATCTTACAAGTGCACTATTAGATGTAAAAGGCTTGTTGCACAATTCACACTTGAAAGGATTCTGATCTTTATGTATGTTCAGATGGGCCTGAAGATTATTTTAAAAATTATAGACCGCAGTGCATAAATGGCATTTATAACAGTTTTTGTTGGAATGATGTTTAAGTGGATCTGGTATTCTTATTTATATCCAAAAGTATTTATCACACATCTTACATGTAAAAGGATTCTTCTCATTGTGTACGTTCTTATGGTGTCGAAGACCTGTTCTGGTTTTGAAGGTTCGAAGGCAAACATCACATTTGTGCGGTTTTTCCTTTGATTCGACTGGCTGGCTTTCTTGGATTCTGTGTTCAGTTCTTGAAAATTTATTGCCACACACATTTTTAAACTGCCCCGCAACTAATTTGTGCGCTGAATTTTTTGATGCATCTAATAATGATATCGTGTCTGTAACTTTGAATCCTATGTTGAAGTACTTTGAACATTTATAACAGAAGTAAAAGGATTCTATTAAAAACACCCATTTATAATTTTTTGATTTATTTTCACTGGCATCAATATTTTCTTTGCAACTCTCAGAAATGTATGTAGCGTCTTTCTCCATTTTCAGCTTGCTTTTAAGTCTCCAAATGATTGAATTGAAACAAATATAACACTTTCGGTGAATGAAAGAAGAAATCTTTAAATGTCAAAACAATCAGCGTTCATATATTCGATTATAGCAGTAAATAAAAATAAAACAGTGATATTATCTTATATAATCCATTATATAGAAATAAATCCAATATTTTTATGACATGGATTTAAAAGAATGAAATATATCTTGTTAAGAATCGGAAATTTTTTTACATAGAAACAGCGAAATTTTACAAAAAAAATAATATTTATTTGCTTTTGAGATTTTGTGATCGAAAACTGAGCATACACATTATTTTTTTAAATTATTAAGAAATTTTATTTCCTAAAAGAAATCGCAACTAAATGAATCTGATGAATCTTCAGTATTTTATCTTTACACTTAACTCCTAGAAATCAATATATCGTCAAAGAGTAAGTTTCGTCATATTGATATTTATCATTTTATCGGAAAAATAATACTTACATGAAAGCATGAGCGTGGAATCCTCCGCAAAACACCTTATGATAAGTGTACAATGCTCTAAAGGAATTTGCGCTGAATATTTCAATAATTAATGCTATTCTTGGGTTTTATGAAGAAATATGACGTTCAAAAGACCAAAAAATAAATAAAATGATGTGTAATGATTCTGTACTGGAATTAATTTTAAAATATTGGTTTATAAAATCCGAGAATTGTCGCAAAAAACTCCAGCGCTGAACATTGAAACTTTTGAGCCCAATTTTCTACGCTATGCTTTCTGAAGTATGAAGACTCAAAACTACAGGAAAAAAATGTAAATATATAAAAAAAATGATAGGATACGATGGTTTAGTATTGTTTCAGTAAGAAACTTGCATCTGTCATTTCAGTAAATTTTCGGGCCTTACCATAGCAACATTTTCTTACAAAAATTCCTTTCTTTGAATAAATTTTATTTAATCCTAAGCACAAGATAAAGGTGTGCTTTATATTTCATGCAGAAAAAAAGTTTTCTTTCTTTGATTTTGGGCTCAAGTACAGCAGTAAGTTTCCATTTTTATTTCTATAAAAAATATAAGTGCGAATTGCTTTACAGCCTAAACAAGTTAACAGCCTTTGATATGAAGTATTATTTTTCGAGTATTATCTGAAAACTCAAGTTTCTCAGGGGATTAACTCTGAAAATGAAAACATGAGTTTTAAAGCTTTCTCAATATCTATACTTTCTTATGGTTTGAAAGGAACATATATGCTAAACAGTTGGACCCGATAAAGCTGACAACTTTTCGAATAAATAAAAATAGAATAGATAAAAATAGAATTTTCTACATGCTCTCAGTTTTGAAAACTCATAATATGTATGACATCAACATGCATAAGATTCCCAATACCAAAAAGAGTTGAATACAAATTTTAAATTTATTTTGAAACTTGATTTAAGCATCTTGCTGCGGTTTAATAAAATTTTGATGTTCAAAATTCCTGAAAAAAAATTTTGTTGATAATACTTACTAATTTGTTTATTTCTTGATAATATTTACTAATTTATAATATTAGAGTGATAAAAATAAATTCAAGAATGTTAAGAATATCTAAGAATAGAACTTTTTGCAAAAAATTGTAGTAAAATTTGAATAATATTCATTTACATATTTTAAAGTTTGAAAAATATATATTATAAAAATAAAAAAAAGTAATTAAAAATTACCCAATTATAATGATGTTTATTGATATTCTTTCAGAAAAAAATAATTTAAAGATCTCACCTGCATATTTAACGCCAAAAATAAGGATAAATTGCATCAGACTCTGGTAAATTATTTAAAAATAATAGAACGTTTTTTTAAAAATTATTTTCAAATAACATTAATACCATTTGAGACAAACCAGGATAAAATCACTAAAAAGTTTAAAAAAGGAAGTCAGATTAAATAAAATACTGGCGATTTGTCCTGCGATTTTGTTCAAATATATAGGCCGCAGTGCAAAAACTACATTTATAACTTTTTATATTGCAATGTTTGAGTAAATGTTTTTCGTATTCTGATTTACATCTGCAGAATCTATCACAAACCTCGCATCTAAAAGGATTCTTCTCATTATGTACTTTCTTATGAAATCGAAGACCTTTTTGCGTTTTGTAGGTTTTAAGACAAACGTCACATTCGTACGGTTTTTCTTTTGAGTCGAATGATTTTCTTTCATCGATTTTGTGTTCAGTTCCAGAAGTTTTGTGGTCCTCTATATTTTCACACGATGTAGGAGCTGAGAACTGGTTTGCATAATTGCATGAAAAGAGTAGAAGTTGCATGTTTTTCACTTCATAGCCGCTGTCGAAGGGCCACAAGCATATGGCACACACGTATAAAAATTTCTCAGAAAAAACTCGACAAAATGTTTTTGTCTGACTTTCATCCATAGATGATTTGTTCTTGCAGGCATCACAAATGTATGAAACTTTTTTCTCCATATTCAGGTTGTCTTTAAATTTCGATGTTAAAAGATGTATGGATGCTCCGATAAATCCTAGTGGAAATCCTTTAATATCAAAAAAGGTGACATTCTTAATTTCGTTTATATCTGCAAATGAGATTATAAAATAAAATGTTGACTTTATTTACAAATAAATGCATCGTTTTAACGATTTTTTTTTGAAATACCTGAAATTGTACTTTGAGAATCCAGAACTATGATTTTAGGGGAGATTGAGTTTTAATAAAATATTTAAAAATTAATGCGATAAAAATGCAACAAAAGTGACAGGAGATTTCAGTTGTTTCTTTTTTAATATGATAAAATTTTATTTTCATTTGCTTTTAAGGATGTAGACTTCAAACAGATCTGGTAAGTTTATATATGTTTCAGACTTCGTTACTTCCCACAATTTTGACTTTCCGAGATCAACTTAATAAAAAAAAATATGTTTCAGTAAAATAATTTTCTTTAAATAAATGAATGAATGAATGCGCTTTAAATTTTATTATTATGATTCTAAATATGAGCATAAATGACATATAAAGATTTGCTTTAAAGAAATTAATGAATTAGACCTCCTTTCTTTTAAATAATTACATTGTGTAATATTATTATAAAAGTATTCCGATTATTTTAGAAGGCAAATACTTCTAATTTAATATAATTCATTTTTTTTTTTTTTTTTTTACGAAATCGTGATCTTAAATATAATGATAAAAACCACATCTTACATAATTGTAAATCATTTCAATGAATTACTTGCATTTACTCCGAAATTTTAATGTGCTTTAATAAATTTAATTACCCTCTGCAGTATTTTAGAAAAGAATCGCATTTTTTATAGCAAAACACAGCCTACATATGTATGACGCAAATTTCACTTAATAATCATATCTTTGCTGTTTTCAAACTTATATAGAAAGACAGCGAGAAATATAATAATAAAAAAATGTTACTGAGAGTTGTTTCGATTCAAATTCTTAAATCGAAAGTGAATATTTAGATAAAGCACATTATGAAGGGAAAATTATTAATACCATTATATATATTAAACTCTAATATTTTGTATGTTTAACACTCTCATTTATTATAAAAAGAAACAAAAGTTAAATTATTCAAAAGAAAGTTTCAACTTATGAGAGTTACTTGCAATTTAAAGCAAATGTAAAAATATTGAAACTCACCTGTTGTTTGTAATGCTTAAAAGTTTATTGTAATACATAAGGCACATAACACTGTTTCAAAATTATAGACACGACGTTCAGCCCTTAATTAGTGTAAAGGTGAAAGTTAAGTAAAATATTAGCAACTATTATTATAACCCTGACTTAACATTCTAACTTATAAATTTAACATCTTTTACAGAAGATTGACTGATTGATTTTTTTATGATGTAATTTCTCTGCGTTTGGTTCGTATCAAATTGTTCATCAGTATTTCCTTGATTTATTAAAAATACTTTATAAATCGATATTTTTTAATTTATTTTTTTAGAAAATTGCAGATTAAAGAATAACGATAAAAAATGAAATAAGTTGAAAGAATTTTATTGTGATGTATTATTTTCTTTTATTTATTATTATTTACTTCTTTATGTAGGGAAAATATACAAACGGATGAGTGAAATGCATCTTTCTTCTCGCCTTAAAATGTCTTTTATCTTTATATTTTATGAACTAAAATTAATATGGATCAATTTTTCATCTTGTTTTCAAGTACTAAGTAAAGAAAAGAGCCTTGCTCATCTTTGTTAGATGTATATTACATCATAAATGTGAAATGGAGTTTCTGTTATAGAATAATAAACAGTATTAAACTTTTGAACTATTGCGATGCATAAATTTTTCATAATGGATTTATTTCTTAATAGTTTCTGTTTCTTTTCCAGTGTTTTTGTTTCAGTGATAAATGAATCGTCCAATCATATTTATTTCAACAAATATGTGTTTGAAGCTGTGCAGACTAGGTTGATAAATAGTTTATCTAGGGATTTCAGAACATCATGGGATCCCCTATAATCTCAATGGATTAATTAAGGGGGAGCTCATTGTTTTGATTAAATTATCATTTAATAAAGGCATTGTTTCAATTATAAGTGGAAATGGTAATTACAACTACGATTCTAAAGCTTACTTCAGTAAAGC
This sequence comes from Argiope aurantia, assembly GCA_026543865.1. NCBI lineage: Eukaryota > Metazoa > Arthropoda > Arachnida > Araneae > Araneidae > Argiope > Argiope aurantia. Next base: position 16,717 of record JAPMOR010085492.1, on the reverse strand, counting down.
TGTTATAAATTCAAACACATTCTTTCATATTTCCTATGCCAATCTAACATCTGTTTTAAAACTTGGATGCATGAAGTATTAAAGATATTTTTACTTATCGGAGATGTATTCCAATTTCCTAAATCAGCATTCGTGCTCTTTCGAATCGGGTAATTCAAGAAAGTCTGGTAATTGTCAAAAGCCTCTCGAATCAAATATAAAATTTGTGACAGTGACTGTCACCTGCAGCAGAGATAACTTTGAAGCAAAACGGCAGAGAAATAATGAAAAACAGTTGGTTTTTGTTATCCATCGCGATGTTGTTGGCTGATTGGTAAAAGCAGTAATTCTATTCTGCATTGAAATGCTATAATAAGTCGAAGAAAAGTCTGAGGCCTTTCTTCCGTTCTGATATTTTCAATGTCAATTCAACAGCTGCTGTTAAATATGCGTACATCTGTCATTTAAGCTGTGTATACTTCTAATTCAAAAATAATTCTTTTAATTACGTTTCTGATTTAAGAAGAATGTTGAATGGAAATGGAAGGGAATCCAGATTCTAAATAGGAAAATACATTTCAGGAAAGAATTACTAATCTTTAATAGTAATTTTTGAAATTGAATTAAATAAAATATTAATATTAAAAATCGGTGATTTAACAAATATGTTTCTAGAAGAACTATCGATTAGTAAATCTAGGTCTTTCTATTCATTTGAGGAAACATTAATTGTTTTGGAAAGACATTATAAGTTGAAATTGAATTTTGCGCTTCCTTCGTTTAATATAATTTGCATTGCCAATTGACTAGTCACTGCCGGACCAGAAATGCATCAGTCTCCAAAGTTAATTTATATTTTTATAAAATTTCTATTTTGGGTACATTTTTTCAATAAGATTTTTTCAAAATATTTTAGGTTTCAAACGGAAGGGAGTCCAAATAATCAGTGATATTTTGGAAATTCCTCAAAGCAACGTTTTAAATTCTTTGGCTTTTTAATTTATTGATTGTGGAAAAGTTTGAATGAATATAAAAAGAAATTTTGCGTAACTAAATATTAAAATATGGATCAGGAAACGGTCAGTATTGAAACAAAGGAGAGTGACGTGTCTGGTCGAACATTTTTAAGAGAATGGGAATTTGCCTCCGTTTACCAATATCAGGTAGGAAGCACTGACGAGCACTGTTCAAGATTTTTTTTAAATAGTGCAACAAAAAATAGTTCAACTGCAAACTGTATGGTATAACAGATGTGACATCCGTATATAAAATCTTGCTCGGTTTTAAAATAAATCGTTTTAATTAGTGAAATTTGAGTTGATAACCGCGTACAACAAATATTAAAAATAATATGTTAACAAATGAGGAACGCTTCAGGATCAAACGTTAGGATCCCTTACATAAAGTTTTGAAACGCAAAACACAATTCCCCGAAATGATACTTAATCTCCATATTCCATACTATAAAAAATATTAAAACATTACAAATTACATAGAGAACTTTATAATAAATATTTTTTTGAAGTCTAAGATTGCATTTCAGTTTTTTTCTTAGACAAAATCACTAAAAAAGATTATATCCTAGATATCAGAGAATTTTGATTTTCTTTGAACTGAAGATTTATCAATGATAATAGATTTGCAAGTCGAAACATGGCTCTGAAATCGGTTTCTTTTAAAATCATAATTTAACATGTCCAATTCGCTTGGCAATTTGGATGTATGTAACTTTGTCACTGCTGAGATTTTTTAGCATAAGTTTCAGGCACTTACGAAATATCAATCGCTCGTGTATCGATTTTATAAGAGATGGAAGTCGATAAGCATCATTTACCCCATTCTATTGTTTCAACTGAAAATGAATGCTCTTTAATCTATGAAAATGATTGACTCTACTTTCGTTAAACATTCTATGAATCATTCAAAAGTTTAAGAAAATGGTTTGCAATATTTCGTGATAGGAATTTTAATCTTAAAGACCATACACGTACAGATATAGTAAAAAAAATTTGAATTTAAAAGAAAAAAACAAATTTTATTGGATGAATATCCATACGAAACGCGACGAAGCTTCCAGAAGAATTAAGATTTACTGACCAAGCGATATCATTTTTATTGCTCGCAATGAGAAACATACAGAATAAAGGAAAATCTGTCAAAGGTTAACAGAAGAAAATAAAATTAGAAGAGAACTAGAATGAATTTGCCTTCTTGCTTCAAAAGAAAGAATCTTCTACACAAAATGATTGTTATGGCTGATGGAAAGTGGATTGTATACGACAATCCTGAACGCAGAAAATCATGGGTTCATCAGGATACTCATCAGCATAAATTTAAAAAATGAAAATTTGTGCCAAGAAAGTGTTGCTGTGGGTTCGATAGTATCGGAAATGAGTCGTTTTCTATGACCTTCAGTCACCTGTTCAAGCTGCAACAGCTGAACGACATTAAATTAATTGATAACATTAAGTGATGTTCTGAAGGACAAAAGATTATTTAGCCAAGGAAGACTTGCATGATAACTTTTGTCTACATACAGCAAAACGAACCCAGGAACACTTTTCCTGCGGCTGCTAAGTTTGCAGCATGCGGTGTTTTCTGCGGATGTTTCCATTTCCGATTACAACATGTTCAGATCAATGTGTTCGTATAATGAAAATCAGCAATTCACAAATGATGTCAGCACATAGTTCGATGACTATTTTGCTTCTAAATGACCAAGTTTCAAAGAATTTATCATCAAAAATAAAAAATGGCGTGGATGGTAATGGCATATATTTTGATAATCGATTTTTGAAACAAGTATGTTTTCAATAATGTGAATGAAAATGTCGAGATTTTACTTATACACGTATTACATTCCACAACATTTGAGTCCTTAAAAAAGGATTATGACGAAATCTTTATTTTACAAAATTATTAATACATTCAACGTAAAATCTTCGCTTATGTAGATTCTCCGAGCATCAATAAACAAATAAACGTTTGTTTGTAAGACTTTATTTATATTTGCAAGCGATATTTATTTATTCTTGAGATTCCTCACGTTACTTTTAAGTGGCAAATGTATGCAAAATAAAATGTTGCCAAAACTCCTACATTTTAAGCAGTGATAAATTCAATTAAATATGTTAATGAATTTAAATGCCGCCTTATATTTAGATAATACTTAAAAAATATATGCTTACACTCCATGAAAAATTAATAATACATGTTTGGATTTTAAAATAAGAATGTAACTCAATGGATAAAAAAAGCAATGATTAAAAGTATTATTGAATAGTTCTGTGATATATTTTATATTTATATAAGTTATAAGTTTTGTTATTTCAGACATACAAAAATAAAGTAAAATACTTCAGTCAAATTCATCTATTTAAAAATCATAATTACAATAATTAAAAACAATTGATAAAAATTGAGTTAGTTGGTCAGAAAGATCTCCATTTTTTTATTATCAAACACTAAATGTAAAGATTTCTATTGAGATGCATAAAATATTCGTAAATAATTAGAAATTAGCATTAAAATTTTTGCTGATTGAAACTTCTCAGAAAATGAAAGAGAGTTTCCTTTTTTGGCATTAACATATACGCATTGGAAGCATTAGGAACTAATATATCAACTAATGTATTTTCATTTTTCCAGGGATATCTTGAAATCTAAATAATTTTGATAACAATAGTTGTACCGAAGATTTTGAACAGATTTATAATGATTATATTTGTGCAAAAGAATCAATTATGTATTTGAAATGCAGGTCATAATACTATAGCATTTACAAATTGGATGAATTATGGGCTATTAATATACGTATTGAATAAATTATATTATTATTTTTCATGAGAAGAAAACATTTAAAATTTCATTCTAGATCAAATATTATTACAATACTAAACCAACATAATTTTAGAAAGACATTTTATAATTAAAAATCTCGAAAGAAATGATTAAAAATAACTCTGAGAAAATGAAATATTAAGCATCATCAAATAAGCATTATTCATTAAAAAAGTTGTATAACATTTTTTGAATAATAAATGTTTTTCTTATTTTATCAAATGAAATTAAATTTAAAAATCCATTATAAAATTTTACATATAATTTTACATATAATTTTACATCTAATAAGATGCAAGACTGATTCGGGCCTAATCATATGCAGACCTGAATCAGATTTCACTAGCTGCAGTTCTATTTAGATGCGGGTCTAATTAGATGCAGATCTATTTTGAGACGGGCCTTATTAGATGCGTATCTGATGCCGGCCTAATAAGGTCTGATGAGAGCCTTATTAGATGCACACTTGAAACAAATCTATTTAGATATGGATCATATTAAATGCAGACCTCATACAGGCCTAAATAGATGCAGTTCTATTTCGCTGTAGATCTAATTAGATGCTGATCTGATGATGCGGATAATTAAATGCAGTTGCATGCAGTGCAAATTTGATGCAGATCTACTTAGATGCATGTCTGATGGGGGCCTAATTATATGCAGACTTGATGCTGATCTATTATGATATGGATCTAATTAGATATAGATCTAAGTAGATGCAGATCTGATGCAGGCCTAATTAGATGCAGACTTGATGCAGGTCTAATTTGCTGCAGATTTCATGCAGGCTTAATTAGATTCAGTTCTACTTAGAAGCGTATCTAATTTGATGCAGATATTATGCGAGCCTAATTAGTTGCAGATCTAATTTGATCTATTTATATTCAGTTCTAATGAGATTCATGTTTGAATCGGCCCTAATTAGTTACAGACCTGGGTCAGATCTAATTAGATGCTATCCTAATTAGATATAGTTCTATTTAGATGCGGCTTTGATGCGGGCTTCATTAGATGCAGACCTGATTCTGATCTAATTAGATGCAGACCTTATGCAAGTCTACTTATATATGGTTCTAATCAAATGTAGATATGAAGTATGCCTAATTAGATGCAAATTTAAATATATCTATTTGCTTGTAGGTTTAACTAAAAGCTGATGTAATTAGATGCCGTTCTGATGCGGGCTTAATTAGATGCAGACCTGATTGTGATACAATTAGATGCAGGTCTATTTAGATGCGGGTCTAAGTGGATGCAGTTCTATTTTGATGCATATCTGATGCGGGCCTAATTACATGCAGATCTGATCAGAGATTCACACATGATGCTGTATTATTATCGGAACACAAAATTAAGTTACACTTTTTATTATTTATGAAACACTGTACATCCACCGATTTTCATTATCAAAGATAGATAGATAGAAAAACCCTAGATTTCAGACGGCCACATTTGTTTCACCATACAGCAAACGGAGGTCATATTTGATCAAAAATAATTTCAGTCTAAGATTGACTTGCACCACTTTCAAAATAAACATATTTTCATTACTGTTAAGAGCTAAAACTGCCATCTCCAAAATACTAGAATTGGATTTTTTTTAACTTTAAATTGTTTATGCATAAAAAGATCATAACAAGTTTTATCTGTAACTATCATTATCATTTTTTTTTTCAAAAATGGACTTGCCCACTTTCAAAATAAACGGCTCTATGCTGAATCAGATTTACAAGGGAAGCACCATGCAAAATGTTCTGCAAAACTTCAATAGAACGAGATGCTGAATTTAAAATAATCGATTTGCCACGCAACTTTTAAGCTGCTTTAAAATCCCTGTTTTAAAACTAGAGTTGAATTAGAGTGAAACATGTTTTATTTCTATTCAGAATGTCTTTTCGATTTCCATGTCTTATGAAATGAAAAATAATGTGTTCTAAGCTTTCATCCTGCTTGAATCAACTGCGGAATGGATGTTGCGTTATGCTTGTTTGATAGCTTAGTTTGGTTCGGTTTTGTTTATTGAGTAAGCTGGGAAGGAATACATACACGTTTTTATTTCAAAACCTCAAACACCGTTAGGATTTCGTATTATTATAACGCATAAAATATTCATGATATTTAAAATATTTCTGTTATGCTGTATCTCACGAAAGTGATTTCCATGACTCTCGATTTAAATCAATATGTCTTTGATCCCATAAAAATGTGAAAGAAGGGTACTAATATATATGCGTCATTTTTTAAAGAAAAATCCTTTGGAGACGTTCGTCCGAATTTCGAAATATTGTTCAGATAAAGAGGACATCAACAGATGTGGAAATATCTTTAAAAAATCAGCATGACATAAATGAAGATACATTTCATCTTGATCACGGTTTTTTTTATAAGTTCAAACACGTTAATTTTTCTATGTGATCATGTTTAAAAAACTAGTAATATAAAAAAAATAATTCAATTCCTACTTAGGTCAACAAAGATAAATTGTATTTCAATTGCTTTTTATTAAATAATTATAAAAAACATTATTAAGTATTAAAAAATTATTGATTTTCGCAAGAATTGAACTCGTATTCTTCCACTTCACGTGAAAAATTCTGAAATCCTTACATTTTACCGATTGAGCTACTACCTGTTGATTTCAATTTTCATTACAAGCTGCTGAAACTCTATTTAAAGAATTTCAAATTAATTACATTTAATTAATGAATAAATATTTTAAAAAAACTGTATTAACATAAAGTGTCATACACCACAAGTTTTAAAAAATGTATTTGAACTCGAGTGGATGAATAAAAAGCATTTTATTAACATTGAAAATTAGAACAAAATATATAAATATGTATAGGGATATAGGGAGAGTGTGAACTAATAGTAGGAATTTCTGGAAACTTAAAAGCCGAGATAAAGTGACCACATTACTTATGCATTCGGTTTCTTTTTCCACTAGCTACTGAGCTACGCAGGAACGCCAATTTGGAAGGAAAATATCACTCCATATCAGCTTGGAATAAAATGAAATCTTGATGTCAAGTATCTCTACGATGTGTATGAGAACTACCCACTTACAGTATGCGAAAAACGAGAGGTCAAGAAGAGATTGAGCGAATGAAATTTGACATGGAATTTTGTCATCGAAATAGCAGATTGGAACCACGTTTCAGAATATCAGTTCTCCTACGACATAATCAGGCGTATTTCAAATTACAATTAAATAATTCCATTTTTCTGTAAGTAAAAATTTTAATTCGAGATAGAAAATCTAATATCATCAACACAAACATAAATTTCATCGAATAAAACTCTATAAAGTTTAAAATAATTCATATAGATCATGCTTTTAATAGATGCACTTGAAGGTCATTACTGGGAGTAATAGACGGAAATAAAAAAAATTACTCATATCGAATAATTCCATTTGCTTTAAGAATATGAATAACTAATTTAAAATATTTGAAATTCTTTAGAATATTATTATATCTGGAAAATAATATGCAAGGTTGGATAAAATTAACGAAAGTAAAAATCGTCAAGAAAAAGTATTCCGCATTTTGTTGCATCAACTTCTACTATCATTAAAATTCCAATCGTTGATTTAAGATTTTAACTTATAACCTTTCATTCATTAAAAAATTTTACGACTTCTTTCATTAAACTTATTTAATTCAAAGAATAAATCAGTTAATAAAAGCAGATGATTATTGTGTGATATTCAGCTAATTTTGGGAATACCTAGACATCTATATCAATTGACGGAAGTAATTATTTTTTAGATAAATAAAAGATACGATTTATGTATCATAAAATATCCAGTGTCACATTTTCCTGCATTCTAATGGGTCTTTAAAAAATTCCGCTGTATGAAATCTTTGGAGAAGATTTAATTTCAATATTTGTAAAGAATCAGAACTTTCATTTTTTACCTTTGTACAATACAACAAACGAAATTTCTAAAAAAAAACACATTTATAAAATTTATTTTAAAAAATAAAGCAAAGGTTAAATATAAAAACTAATTAATAGATTTTTTTTCTTCAAAATAATCAAAAGCACATCTTGGAGATAAAAGAGTCAGAATCCAAATATATGTTAAAAAACTATTGAAACAGAATGTATGGTAACATCCGTTCTTGATTTAAAACCTTTATATAGCTCAGTTGTGAAAAGTAAAACAATTAAAATTTTACATCATATATAAAACTTGAATTTTAAAGAAAATTATAGATTTCACAAATGACAGTTTGTCAAACTAGACAAATTGGACAATCGTGTGTACTTGAATTTGATCTAAAATGGAAAATTATTTGTGAGTTCATTTCTCTTCAATTTTATTAGAATATTATGGCAAGTATGCTCCTTAATCACTAAAGAATGAATGTCTTTTATTTATTCTTTATTCTCATATCAAGAGATATCTTTCGAAATCTGTTGTAAAATCTGAATATCTTTTATATCACTTTTCTTTTATGCCATACATTATTCACAAATATTCAGTATCTTTTCTCTTTACACTCTAATTTATGATTATGTTTCATATCTAAATGCAATTGCTCGAGATAAATACAAAATTATAAAATGAGCATTTTTCTGTTTGAAAGATTCTCAGACAATGAGCCGATATGAAGAATGGCCATCACTTTCATCCAAAAGCTGCAACGCATAATTCTTGTGAAATTGAGCGTTCTGTTATGTTAAATGCATATAAAACCGTTACTTGATATTAAATTTAATTGTTATTCTTGGGAAAAAACAGAGTTTATTGTATTTATTATTTCTTTATAGATTTCCCCTTTGATGCTTCTTCTTCTTGAGAGTAAAGATTAGATTCTGATTTATAGGAGGAAGGGCAGATATGACACTTGTAAGGCCTTGCTTCGGAATGAGACGACATGTGAATTTGGAGACTGTTAGTAGAATAGAAAGTCTTATTACATACCTTGCATCGGTAAGGATTCGTCTCTTTATGTACGTTCATATGCCTACAAAGTGTATTTTTAGTTTTAAATATCGAAGGACATACTGTACACTTGTACAGACTTTCATTAGAATGGTTAGTCACGTTTCTTTCAAGTTTAGAATTTGAGGTAAAATTCTTGCTGGACGATTCAAACCTGAAAGGATTCTGGTCATAATGTATGTCCATCTGAACAGAAAGATCTTTCTTAGATTGGAAATCCGCATTGCAGAAACTGCTTTTATGACATTGTTTCTTAGAATGTTTGCTTAAGTGGACCTCGTAGTTTGATATAGTGGAGCAATGCACACCACATATCTCGCTTCTGAAAGGACTCCCCGGATTAAGCACATTATTATGCAATTTAAGACCCTGTTTAGTTTCGAAGGTACGAAGGCAAATTTCCAACTTGAAAGGTTTTTCGTTTGGATAAATTAGTTTTCTTTCTTCAATTAAGCGTCCAGTTCCAGAAGTCTCACCATAATATACATTGTCACGCGAACTTGCAGCAGAGAGTTGGCTTGAATTACTACATGGAAAGGGTGAAGGTTGCATATTTTTCACTTCGTACCCCGTATCGAAGAACCACAAGCCATGGGAACACACGTTTAAAAAAGTCCTTTGAAAAACTCGACTATATGTTTTTATCTGACTTTCATCAGTAGATAAGTTGTTCTTGCAAATATTGCAAATATATTTAATTTTTTCTCCATATTCAGCCCTTCTTTAATTAAAATTCAAGTTTGTCTGGATGCTCCGATGATTCTTAGTGGAAATACTTTCTCAAAACTGGTGGCATTCGTAAAATCATTTATATCTGCAAATAAGATCATAAAATAAAACGTTGGTATTACTTACAAATAAATGGATTGTTTTAATGATATTAATTGAAACACCTAAACTGTACTTTGATAATACGGAGTCACGATTTAAAGAAAGAATGAGTTTTAACAAAATATTTTTCATTTAATGCGAAATAAGTGTTACAAAATAAAGAGAGATTTCAAGATTTTTCTAAATATGATAAAATTTCCATTTCATTTGTTGAGATGGATCTTGTCTCTACACAGAACAGTTATGTTTATATATATTTCAGACTTCGTTACTTCCCACAATTTTGATTTTGCGTTATCAACTTAAGTACAAAAAATGACTTTTCAGTAAATTAAAAGTTTGTTTTTAGTAAAGGAATAAGTTTTAAAATTTATTTTGATGAAACTAATATGAGCATATAGAATGGCATTATAGAAACTCATTATATAAATGGCATTATAGAAACTCAATGAATTACAACTGCTTTCTTTAAAATAATTATTTTGTAGAATAACATCTGCTGCAGTAGATGTCTTGGAATTTTACTTAAAATACCTTATGACAATTTTACAATTCTCTGAAAGAAACAAATGTCTAATATCCAAAGAATAGTTACCATTGAAGAGTCTTAATGCCAAATAAGGATGTTATAGAATCAAAGAATACTCCAGAACTTTCCAAAAATATTCTAAATATTTTAGATGACAAATATTTCTGATCGATAAAATTTGATAGTTTTTACGAAATCGTTATCTTATATGGATGAAAGATGAAGACATCATCTTACATAATTGTAAACAAGACAATGCAATACTTTCATTCATTTTCTGTCGCATTGACGGTTTTATTAAGCTATAAAAAATAAATTACTCTTTGCTGTGTCTTAGAAGAGTCTAGTTTTCTATAGCAAAATTTATTTTCCAAATGTAAGTAACTGATTCCACGTAATAATCATATTTTTAAAAGAAACTTATATTGAAGACAGCGATAAATTCAGTAATAAAAAATGATACTGAAGAGTGATATGAAATTCTTGACTCGAAAGTAAATATCCAGTTAAAATATTTCTGCACGTTTTTAATGAAGAATTACTAATTCCTTTTTGTATATTTCACTTTAAAGATTTTGTATGTTTAACTCTGTCATTTCTTATATAAAAAAATGTTACAGTATTCAAAAAATGTTTCCACTTATGACAGTCACTTTTAATCTATAACAAATGCAAAATATTGAAACTCGCCTGTTGCTTGCAATGCTTAAAAGTATATTATAATACATAAGGCACAGAACACTTGTTAAGAAATTATAAACACAGCGTTCAGCTCTTAATAAGTGTAAAGATAAATGTTAAGTAAAATATAGGCAACTATTTTTGTAACAATGACTTGACATTCTGATTTATAATTTATCATATTTTACCGAAGATTGATTGATTGATTTTTTAAGAAGTAATTTCTCTACATATGGTTTGCATCAAATTATCCTAAAATATTTCCTTGAAAAGTACTTTTTAAAGAGGTGACTTTCAATTAAATGTTTAGGAAATTGCATAATAAAGATAAATGATTCAAAATGGAATGATTTGAAAGAATTTTATTGTGATGTATTATTTATTATTATTATTTGTTTCTTCATATAGGTCAAATAAACAATTGACTGAGTTACATATATCTTTATTATGGTCTTAAAAGTATCTTAGAGTTTCTTATTTCATGCACTATAGAGTTATATGGACCAAGTGTTTTAAATTTTGTTTTCAAGTACTAAGTAAAGAAGAGTGCCTTGCTTATCTTTGTTAGATGTATATTAGATCAGAAATGTGGTGTCGATGTTTCTTTTATAGAATAATAAATAGTATTAAACGTTAATTAATATAATTAATATTATATAATATAATTAATTACCTTAAATAATATAATTAATATTATATGATATGATATAATTAATATTAGTTTATAAATATTATATTTTTACTGATTTCAGAATGTCCTGATATCCATAATAAATTCGATGGGGATAATTTTGCTGCAGCCCATTAGCTCCACTGAAGTATCATTTAATAAATGCATTGTTTTGATTAAAACTGGAATGGCTCTTGCAATTAGGATTGTAAAGCTTTCTTCAGTGAAACTGTTATAATTTTCTAACATATTCTAAATATATTTTTTTCATACTTGTTATGCCAATTGAACATTTCCTATTGAACTAGGATGTATGAGGTGCTAAAGCTATTTAAACTTTTTATAGATTTATTCTAATTTTCTAGTGCAGCATTAGTGCTCGTTCGAATCCGGTAATTCAAGAAAGTCAGGCTGTTGACGAAAGCTTCTAGAATCAAATGTAAAATTTGAGACAATGACTGTTCCACTAGCAAGAGAAATAACTTGGAAGCAAATCACCAGAAAAGTAATGAAAACCACTCTCTTTTTGCTATCCATCGCGAAGTGGTAATTCTTCAGTAAGTAGCTTATTTAATACTTCGAAATTCCTCCCGAGCACCTGGATAAACACATCCCATTCAGCCTTCGATGTATTTATTTTCTCTATTTAAACAGTGATGCAGGTCATCAGAAAGACTAAACGCCATTGACACAATGAAATTAAGCATTTTGATTACGAATCGAGAACCTTTTTTTATTCCCTTGGTTCACCTGTTTTATCATTTGTTTCAAAAGCAATTAAACTAATTAATGAATCTCAAATTCTTGAAAACTTCCTGCGTATTGTATTCTAATCTTATCTCTTAGTTCAAATTAAGTGAAGATTTTCTCAATACGTTACTTTCTGTTCATCATATTATTCTTCTATTCAACGAAGCCGTGTAATTCGCTCGCATCATAAAATTTTGCATAAATATTTTCTACTCCAATACTCATCTCTGTTTCCTAGCTCTTACTTAAAATAAAATGTTAAAATTCCTTATTTCTTTTTGCATTATATTTAATTAATTAATGAAAATTTTTCCTAGTATTATAAAGGCTGCTTTAATTTGAATAAATATTACAACCGTATCATCGTTATAAAAAAAAGTGATACATAAATTTAAGTGCAGTTGGCTTGTAGTTTATTAATGGATATTAGAAAGAAGAAAAGAGTAACTAAATCACTGCAACTATTATTATATGGAACTTAATTGCTATTTAGGATAAAATTTGAAATAAGGTAAGGATAATTCCTATAGAAAATATTAGTAGCACTCACTTACTTCCAAAATCGTACATTATTTATAACTGCCATTAATGTTGTTTATTTCGATGTCATAATATATATATATTTAATGAGTAAGTTTTGAGTCAATGGCGTTAAACATTCTTTTAACAATGCCAATATTTTAAATTTTCTAAAAATAATTTCGATTATAATGAAATATGCAGTACTTTTAAAAGAATAAATCCTGAAAATAATTTCCTGCTACTTTGTTAACAATGATAGATATATAATCTCCGTCCGAAACCTTCTTAAATACTTTGCTACAAAAAATATTATGTTATATCTAGTGAAAAAAAATTACAATTTTCTTTTACAGACAAAAGAATCATATTGTTTCAAAAACTGAAGAAGATAGTTAAAAACATAGTAGATTCGAGGAAAAGATGATTATTCAGGTTTAAAAGACGTGCATTTCGTATTGCGATTAGAGTTTCTTAATCGTCTAACGCAGTTTCTGAAAATTCCTGCCATTACAACTCAGATTTTATTCTGTTAAAAAATACGAATACAGCAGAAATTGTTGGGCTTTAGGAAAAGTAAACCATAAAATTAGTGAAAGTATGCGAAAGTTGGAACAGCAAAAGAATTCCTACTTCGATGAACGCGGAAAGGGAGGTCATTGAACTGTATTTTTTTCCCAGAAATGTACCATAGTATAGACTCCAGGACCGGAGTGTAGCAGTTTTAATCAGATCTTCATTTAGAATAACGAAATCTGATCCGAAACAGCTCGCTACATCCAAAAAGGTGAATATAAATACAGTTTTATACAGAAAGAATAAGTTCCATTGATTCTGGAATCATGTATAAACATATGTCTGCATCTAAAATTCAATAAAATTTTAATAAAATTACTAAATGATTTCAAATGATTTATCAGTGAATTGTTTTTAGGAATTCTCAGAATCTTTTCGTAGCATGAGAAACAAAATGTTTCGCAACGCAGCTTTTAAAGCGTTTCCAATAAGTAAATCAGGATTTCAAACCATTACCATTAGTCCATCAAGAGTTTTACTATGCTATTTTTGTGGAAAAGAAATTAAATCAGATGCAGTTAATCAGTTTATTTTTCTTTGACAGGAGGACTACAGGAAGCATTTATTCTCACTGACACAAGAATGGGCACATGCAATATTTAAACTCGTTATTGCTGCATTAAGTTAGCCTATTGACTGCAATCAACACGTTTGCAGGGGTTGTGGTTGGCTTTCATTTTCTTTCTGATTCAAAAAAAAATGACAATACTAAAGTATTCGGAATTCTAATTACACAATAGCCGTAGACAACATAATTTTTTTAATTGAAAAAAATAAGGATTTCCATTTCTCTTTTCCTTTCTTTCCTTTAAAAATTTCTTAATTGTCGCATGCTCAAATTAAACACAAAAGCTTTTCAAAACCTATATCTAACTGAATCGTTGGTAAAATTTTTAATTCATCAAAATATTTACTTCCTGTCATGTTTTAGTTTATGATTGCTGCTTTGAATTGATTGCAGAAATGATTGCCCTTAATATTGATATTGAAATAAACTAGATCTCAACGAAATTTCTAATTAAAACCCTTTTCGAAATTTTTGCAATGTCGCATTTTAATTCTTAATGGAGCAACCTCATTGTAAATTGAAGATTGAAAAATTGTACAAGACTGGACAAGATCTGATTTCATGCACAATTTAATTTACGAATAAGATTCAACAAATGCCTTATTTCGCCGGTTTTTAACTTCTTAGTTCTTTCTACAGTTTTATTGTTGATTTAATTGTCGAAATATGTTTGAAAAAATTCCGATCACTTTTAAATGAAACATTTTTCTCGTTCAATAAAACATGAATTTTTTCAGAAAACTGTGTCTTTTAAAATAATGATGAAGACCATATTTTGCTTAGTACTAAATCAGAAAACTTTAAAACTTTCGCTTCTTTCACGTAACAAAGAGGTCTATTTATTCTCTGAAAAAAGAAATTTCAGTCTGCAATATTTCAGATGAAAAAAAAAATCCTGTCTTTTATAACTAAAATTAGCCTACATAGACATGAAACCAATTCCACTTAATAACCATATGCAATATTTTACATAACTGATATGTTTAAATAGCGACAAATTTAATAATCAACAATATGAGTGACATCGTAAATATTATAGAATAAGGCGAACTTCTGGAGTCGAAAGTTTATATAAAATCAAAATGTTTCTACACATTTTTAAAGAAAAAATATTAATATCTTCTTGTACAATTAACTTTGAAAATGTTATATGGTGAAACAAAAGTTATGATATTCAAAAGAATGCTGCAAGTTATAATGGCTGAAATCCATACTACTTTAAATCAAAAACAAACACAGAAACATTGAAGCTCACCTGTTTTTTGTTTTTTTCTATTCCTAAAAATTTAGTTATGTATATTAGATACACGCGATTTCAAAATTATAGATGCAACATTCAGTTATCTGAAATTCAATGTGTATCCTTAAAAACATTTAAAAAGCAAGTCAATTTAAATATTGGTTGTTAGTTTTGTGACACAGACTTGACTTTTCAACACCGATTGATTGATTTCTCTTTTTTTTTAGATGTTTGGTTTATATCAAATTTTTATTCTCTATTTTCTTGATTTATTAAAAGATGAATTTCATTTTATCTTATTCGAACATTGTAAAATAAGAAAAAACGTTTGAAAATGGAAGGAGTTGAAAGAATTTTATGATCATGAATGTTTCTTTTTTATATTTGCTTCTTCATGTAAACCAAAAATATAATTGAATAAGAGTTGAATGCATCTTTTTCTCGTCTTGAAAGTGTCTCCGATTTAGATATTTTATGCACTAAAAAGTACTATATACATATATATATTCCTACCTAGCTTGATTGTATCTATTTTAATTCACAAGCGGGTTCGAGTGATGTCGACGAGTTATAGAATAATAAACAATATTAAACATTTGTACTATTGCGATGCATAAACTTTTCTTAATGGAATTTTCCCTAGTTGCTTCTGTTTTGATTTGAGCGATTTACTTTAAATAATGAATGCAGTTTTCCAACTGTACGCATTTAAACAAACACGGATTTGAAGTTGTGCTCAGTAGATGAACAAATAACTTATTTTTGGTGATTTCAGAAATTCCTGGTATCCCAGTAAATTCAATGAAGATAATTATGCTGTAGATGTTCGATTGAATTAACCTTTAATAAATGCATTGTTTAGATTAAAATTTCAAATGGCACAATTATAAGACTTTCTTGAAGAACAGTTATCGGTCAAAAAAATTTCCAAATCTCATTTAAAAAAAATTTTTTTTTTTGGCCACACGAGCGTCTGTTTTTGAATTTATCTGTTTTATTCTTACAAATTATAGAATTTATGGTATGTTAATACACGGAAAAAAATATTAAATGTTGTTTAAAATATTCAAGAAACATAAAAACCAAAACAGAGATTGGCAAAGTGTTGTGCATTTTGTTTAATCATTTTATATTATCTTTCCTGTTTCAATAATAAATGTAAGATATAAATGTGTATGATTTCAATCAATTTTACATTCATTCACAAATTTTACGATTGCTTTCATTAAACTGATTCTGTTTACAGAATAAAGAAATAATAAATATAATATATATAAAGCATTTGCTTATATCTTATTTTGTGCTGTATTTTCATTCATTACTATTTCAACCGAGGGAAGTTTGTATTTTACGGTTATATAAAATAAACGATTTAAATTGCATAAATACATCAGCGTCAGGTTTTCCTGCGTTCTTTTAGGACAGCAGAAAATAACGTGTGTCGAATGTGGGAAAGAGATTTAAGTTTTATATTTGCAAAATAATTAAAAGTTTTATTTTTTCAATTGTACGAAACAGCAAACGAAATTTTCTAATTAATCAAAAATAAATATGCATTTATGGAATTTATTACAAGAAAC
>JAPMOR010085486.1:0-20188 GCA_026543865.1 Argiope aurantia | reverse complement strand
GCTGTTTTTAGTCGATGGTAATAATTAGAATTGAGAAATATATATATCCCAATTATAAATATATATATCCCAAATATATATATCCCAATTATATATTATTACGAAAGACATATAAAAGTGTTAACAATTCAAAAATAATTTAACTGAATATAATTATCCTTACATGCTGTTTTCAGTCGATGGTAATAATTAGAATTGAGAAATATATATATCCCAATTAAGAAATGCAAACACAATATTACGAAAGACATATAAAAGTGTTATTATAATTTTAAAATTTACTTAATAAAATTTTTAAATCTTTTGAAGTATATGAAATTTGTAAACAGAAGTTAATAGAAATCGATAAGCTATTTCGATCTCGAGCATTTAATAAATTAAAACGTTTAGAATTTCAACGAATTTTGTCATGACATTTTTGTAATATTAGTTTATCTGTTTGTGAAAAGGGAGCACAATAATAAACGGGAAAAGATAAATAAATAACATTTGACATGCTTATTTTAAATCAAAATATAGATTTCAGCAACTTTTGGAATAAATCCCTAAACTGGTATGCATAGACTCGAATTCTTTACATAGACAAAGAATTTTTAAAAAAAACCCACATTAAATACAAAATTCCTAACAATAAAAAAATATATCACAAAAAAAACTCATGAAATAAATCATGTAGAAAAAAAAATCTTTAATAAAATTGAAAATATTGTAGTAAGATATCAAATTCATGTCAATTGAACCAAAATCATAATAAGGATATTTTTTTTAAATTTAAAGTTAATGAGATAACTGTTTTCTCTTAAAGAATATGTTTTAATATTATCTCTGATGATATCAAACTTGGTAATTTTATCAACATGAGATGTCTCTCGTTCACTTTTTAATATAATGTGTACTTACAAAATATAGGGAATTTTGCGTTCAGTCTCGTAAAATAATGAAAACCGCGTACACTCTTCCGAATTCTTCTTTTGACAATTTGAGTCAAAAATTTGATTGATATTCCTTTATAATTTTCATGCCTTCATGCAAATCTCTATTTATCTAATGAATTAAGTCATGAATTATTGCCTTCACATACACACAAATAGTTAACCAACAATCGATCAATCGGAGTACGAATTTAGCCGACAATTTGAAACAGATTTACGATTCAATGATCTAATAAAAATAAAAAGCGTAAACAACAAAAGCGAATTCTTATACCTAATTTAAAATTCATATTGCCTAGAAATAAATCATTGTTTCATAATACTTATTTTATAAGAAATATCTCGAAAAAATTATTGAGATTTTTATATTAAAATTTAGAAAAACGGTTACGTTATTTACTTTGTGATGAATAACTTATAAGCCACTTAACAGCTACGCTACCCGAGCAGTTGCTTTCGTATCGTGGCCATGTCACTCGGCAGCGAACTATAAGGTCCCAGGTTCTATCCTCACACATCCCAATTCGCGACATTGGTGAACTCGGACGATGAACCTTCAACCTTCGTACAGTTGTTGTGGCGCCATCTATCCGAAACCAATGTCATCAGACTCAATTGGCGCAGCAAAAAGCATCATCACCCACACACGCTCGCCATAGCTCTTGGCGCTACTCAGGTAGGTACAGGCACATTAGAATCAACAGCTAATACATCACCACTCAACAGCCATATCTTTCGTCTCACCTGCGATTCACTGGAGGGAGAGTCTGTGGTGAATATCTTATAAGCCAGTTAACAGCTACGCTACCTGAGCAATTGCTTTGGTATCATGGTCATGTTACTGAGCTGCGAACCACAAGGTCCCAAGTTCTATCCTCGCGCATCACAACTTTTTCATCACAATATATGAGTTCCGTTTCGCCCTTATAGAATTTTCTCAACAAAAGTTCTAATTATAATAAAAGCAATTTCTGATTACTTGTTGTGAAATATTTGAAATCTTAAAAAACACTATCATCGGACTCTGAGAGGTTATGAGAAGAAAGGTCGAACTGAAATCCTGCACCCACGAATTATCTAGACATGTTCAATAAAGTTAAGGCTTGAACATCTGGCTAGAAACTCCATCTGGAAACTATCCTTTTCCAGAAATCTGTAAATTATGTGAGTTCATTCAGACAAATATTCTCATTCATTAAAAGGAAATAAGGAGCAACTATATTTCTTAAAAAAAGTCCACAAGCTTCGCAATTATCACAGCGATAACAGAATAGTTGACAAAGGTATGAAATTATGAAAATTTCATTGCTACACGTGTCTGCATACAAACATAAATCTCAGAATTTCTTTTTCTCTAATTTTGGAGGATTGGTAATAGACCCTCTCACAGAACAATTTGCACAATACGCTGGAACGAAAATCAAGAATCAATGGTTAAGTTAAACGGGGCGCATTAGTATAGAGAATGATTCCTCATTGTCCTCTGGCCAAAATTCTATGGTCGTTGAACCATATTAAGCAGGTTCTTTTTTCCTCAAAAGAGAGCAGAACAAAAATAATATATCTTTGTACAAACAGACATTTCCCATGAAATTTTCTGTAAGCACTTAGATTTGAAACTCATCTTTCTCTAGCTGAAAAGATCACGATAGAGACGAGAATCCGTTTCTCCACAGTCAAGGTTCACTGTAATAATAATGGTAATAATAATAATACCTATCTTCAATGGCTTTACTCTGCCTGTTTGTTTTTGAATCGATAATTTTTAATGATTTCAATAAATCTATTTGATATAACACTTGCAATTAAATTAAAATATCTAGCAATCTACACTCAAGATTATTATTTTTTAGTCACCTAATCACTCTCCCCTTGATTCTTCATCAAATATTAATTGTTGCGGTTGGTAGTTTTATTATGCACTGAAAATTATTTCTTAGACTATGTAGTACGGCTGGACGTTGTGTCAGATGAATTTCAAGATCTTAATTTTATTCCACTGATTAAGTATGTGAGCCTGGTGCATATAAAATGCTGTCAATTCAACTAGCAAAACGAAACCTTTATCATAGGGAGTGCCAACTCAGGCATTTTCCTTATTATTTGAATAAGATTCAAAATCATGAAATATGTTCAGAACTAGTCTCAAACTTTCCCCATAATAAGACTTTAATATAAATAAATTCATTTTTTTTTTGAATCAGAGCTATACTGAGAGCTTAAACATTAAATATCTGTTTCGAAGCACAACATAAATTGCTAAAATAACTCAATTTCAAAGATTTCAAGTTGAAAATTACTACAAATTAAAATATTTCCCCACTGATGTTAACCCTGAATTAACATTCTTTAAATAAGAGATAAATAAGATTTCATTTTTAACGGTCTTAAGTATGTAATTTGATACTTCGAGTACAGATTCTTTTTGCTTTAAACATTCAACTGATAATCATTTTAACATTAAAATTTGGCTCATTTCATTATCAGCCGAATGTTGATTATAATATTAGTTAGCGTTTCGTCTATATTTTTTTCAAAACAATATATTTTATTTTCCAAAAACACAAGGCTTGCAATAGTTGTTTTAATATATTAGAGGGTCTTCACATTTCGGAATTCTTGCAATCAGTTCTTAAATTCATTAAAAATAGAATGTAACCGCGCGAAAAATGATAAGTAAATGAACGATAATAAAAAAGAAAAGCGTAGAAACTGTGGAGAAATAGTTAATGAAAACGGAGATATAGTTAATGAAAAAACTATGTTTCTATTTATTTTTTTATCAGTTTTATAAATAAACCAATAAATTTCTTTATAGATAATCGAGTTTAAAAAAACTTAAACTATAAAGCAATTAATTGCAAAGGAGTTATTCTAGATTAACCATCATTTAAAATAATTTATATAATTATTAATCAAATATTGTAAATGAAATTCACTTAATATATTTTATATATATTATAAGTGTAATTTAGCAACAAGCTTTCAATTTTTCAGTTTATTATTTTCATACGAATGTATATATATGTATTCAATTCTATTTTATTCACTAATAACAATTTGTACAAATTTTTGTTATTGTTTTCCTCAAATTCGATTCCTTTCCATTTTTATTACTCAAATGGGAACATTTTATTTCTTTACCCTATTCTAAGAAAGACATCTACATTCCTCATATGGAAATATAGTTTCTCCATATGAAAGTAATTTTTCAACCTGTTTGAATTGTTAATACCAAATCTAAGGTCGTTGCAATCAGCAAAATGTCAATAACAGTTTTTAAAAGATGCTTTGGTCATGTTTAGAAGAAAAAGTGCTGAATCTGGCGACAAGCCTATTTAAGAAGTGAGTCGTTAAAACGGTTAGATGGAACATGTGCCAGATAGACTGTGTGACACAAATAATAATTCTGCACTGAAAAAGGGCATATTTTCCCTTGATTAACCGGCATTCAATGATAAATCAATTCTTGAATTCCGTTATATTATCCTTATATGTATATTTTATTGTCTAAGAGGGAAGAACACCTGGTTATTCTCATTTACAACTGCCTCCGTTAATTAGTAACACCTGTGAATTATCTAGTGCCTATAACGAGGAAGAAAAAAACTGGCAAGTCCATTTCAGCTTTCTATTAATAAACAATTTCCCGAGTACAATTTAATTGTTTTAACTAATTAAAACTCTTTCAAGAGCCAGAGAATTAAAAAATATGGAAAAAAAATTCCAGCCCATCTTAATGCATTTAAACGTACTTTTCAATCGATGGAAACCAATCGTATCTTATTTTAATGATCGCTATCAACATATGCCGAAATAATACAAAAAAAAAGAATAAATGTACCAAAATCTCTTGACTTATTTTAATAGCGAACATCTGTATTTGATATGAAGGAATGTATTTGCAGAAAAATGGAATTCTTCGGGCAATGACCGGCATAGCCGAAGATGCTATTCAGACGAAATGGCAGGAGATCTGCTTATTATTTCATTCATCAACAGAAGGAATCTGGATTTTTAATGGCACATTCAACAAATTGTCTACTTTATATTGAAGATAGGAATTGTGAGTGTTTGTTTGTAGTACAGATAGTACGATAGGGTTTAAAATTCAAGCAAATACTGATTAACCTACAGAAACCTGTGATGAATAAAACGATCGAATTACATTTTATAATGGAGTCATTCTGTCTTTTTGAACTGCAGTGTTCAAAGTGTTTTGCGACGTCACATCATTCTTTATTGTAAAAATATTTAATTGCTTGATTTTTTTATCCTGACGTAAAGGAATAAATCTGTATTATTTTTTTCTTGATGGAGTTAAGATAAGCAAGTATTGACTTCTTCATTTGCTATTTGTTACACAAACCATTGAAAAACGGATTGAAATTTATTTCTCATGTGTCATTATTGTCTCATGCAGCAGAGTAACTATATTATTATATCACTCTTAATACGAAATTAATACAAATAAAAATGCTATTATGATCACATTGACATTATAAATAGCAATTGCAATTTGTTCGCATTTCAATATCTCTAAAATTCAACTCATTATTCTCCCCTTGTTAATCTCACTATAAACCATCACTCGGTAATTGAAGAAATATTCTATTCCATGAGCTAAATACGTAATCTATGTCATGGATAGCTATTTTAATCTATGAAGTTGTATTCTTTTGCTGAAACCTTGTTGTTTTAATGTAATGATTCATTAGTTTATATTTGATATAGTATAATTTTTTTAATCTCAAAGCTCATTCTCATGCATATTAATTCTCTTGAAATCTGATTTTCTGATTTAATTTTTCACAAAATATTGAGATAAAAATTTTCATAGAAAACAATTCATGAAAAGTTTTAAGCAATTACTCTAAATTTCAATTATTTTATATAGAATTAAAATACATTAATATATAAATTTTATCATAAAATATTCCTCTGAATAGCATAATGTAATTTAAATATGCATTTGGAGCATAGAGAAAAATTTATTTGAAAAGAGCATCTTTTTGAAAACTGAAATCTTTGGAAATGTACTAATAATATTGCTTTTAGGATTCATAAGGCAAACGTCAATCAAAAACCTTTTTTAGGAACCATATTGTTGCGAAATTTTCTTTACCGGGGTTCGTTTGGATAGTGGGAGTGATATGATGTAAAGAACGCTCAATCAGCAGGCAGAAGTAGAATAAAAACAACGACGTTTATTTACACGAAGACACACAGGACAGCACAAAAGCGACAACTATATACAGGACAGAAGACGATTATCTTCATCCGAGACGTGTAGCATACAACAGCAGCATACAACCAGAATCTACTGCAGACAGTAGCGCACAGCTCAGTTCAGCACTAGCTTGACTCAGTCGCTTCCGATTCCTCCGTCTTCTACTTCTCCGACTCTGGCTCGGAATACTGACCTCGCTCCGTCGATTCCGCTTACTCTTCTTCGACCACTCCGTCCACTCTGACTACTGGCTTCTCCGCTCCGTCTTCGGACTTGACTTGCCTGCTCTGGCAGCTGTGGACCCTTTTATAGGTCTCAGGGGGCGGGGCTAGAAGTCTCTCAACCAATCAGGAACGTTCGAGGCGTATCTCGGTTCCTACTGGACGGATCGGAAAAATTCTCGAAGTTTAGAGTATTATCTATTTTGGCGCCAAAGTCGCCAAATTTGTCGCCAAGTCGCCAAATGGTCACCAAGTTTGTCGCCAAGCTCTGGGACCTCCGACGTGCTAGTCCCATTCAGATGACTGTAAAACTTTCTTTCTATTGATGGAACAAACTATGCTGGGAAGCCGAATTGCAGGTTTGTAACAATATATATAAAGCATCAATTTTTAAGAATCAATGAAATAGAATAAGATAAATATTTGAATAAAATGTAACGAAATATATTAATTTGTGAACAAAGATATTATGAAGCTTATCTCTAAAACAATGAATAGTTAATGATTTTTTTATTGGATTATTCCATGTTTTCTCTCTTATCTTTGTCAAAAGATACTGAAGAAAATACAAGTAAATATTCAATATCACCGAATTAAATTCGCTCGAGTAAGTTTCCCCCGTCTGCCACGCAACTTAATACGTTAAACAAAAAAAGACGCAAGAATCGTTTACTCTATAATGTCTATAGATGGAACAGCATAAATTCTAAAACTGACATTGCATTCCGTTTCTTAGGCTTGTTTTTCAAATAAATTGATATTGTAATAAAGAATTGTTGAAGCAAGCATTGACAGAAAAAAATCCGTCAAAGATACAAGACCATCTGGCTGAATAAAGTGTTCGATAAATCAATGTTTGGTTTGAGAATAAACTTTTTATTGAATAATTCATGATTTGGAATGAATGAGTGCTAGTTAGGGAAAATGTGGAATTCAAAAAGCGTGTTTTATTGTATGTAACCTTTATCCAATAAATATTTATGTTATGCAAGGAAATTGAACAAAGCGGGAAAATACATTGTAAAAATTTTTAAGGAAATAAATAGTACCAACTTTTAGATTGGTGGAATGCATAAAAGTTTGAGCGAAATTTGTCAACAGGAAATGAATTTCTTATGTTAATAATATAAATAAATCATCGATTTCCTTCATCAATCAATGAAATTGCACAAAAAAAGTCATTTTATGATTAACATTTTGACATGTCGTTTGATATTGTGAATCAATCTGTAGTGAAAAGAATCAAGAGACGGAAATAGTTGAGAGAAGTCTTTCTTTGGAGTATTAATCTTCTGCGATTTCTCTCTGAGACCCTTAGGCTGTTATAGTTTTTTATTAGTGATCTATTCTTTGTGTAATTCTGTCTACTGCTGTTCTAATGTTTGTTTCTACTGTGTTTCGCAATTGTGCATTATTGTACTTGTGGTGAAAGCTTATAAGCCAGTTAACAGTGATGCTACACGAGCAATTCCTTTTGTATTGTGGTCATGTTACTCGACTGCGAACCACAAGGTCCCAGGCTCTCTCCTCGCTCATCCCAATTCGCCACATTTGTGACATTGGACGATGAGCCTTCAACCTTCGTACAGTTGTGGCGCCATCTTTCCACAGCAACCAAAAGTCGACAGATTCACTTGACGCAGCAACACAAAGCCGTCAGACTCACTTGACATAGCAACAGCATCAGCAACCACTCACCCACACACGCTTGCCATAACGCTTGACGCTACTCAAATGAGTACAGGCGCATTAGAATCAACAGCTATACTCTGTTTCACTCCAACTTGGCAGTATTGTAAAAGGTAGAAAATGTGATGTTTCGCGTTGGGAAAGAGTTACCCATCAATTACGACTTTAAAATAGTTAAAATGTGCATAAATTTATCAAATAATATCATAAATTACAGAAATCCGTTTTTATCAGTAAGTATTTAAAATTATTGTAAAGTTAGAAGTGCTTATCTGTTAAGTATTTTGTAAATAAAGCGAACGAATAAAACTAAAAGATTGACATAATGAATTCCACTTTGACTAGAACCAATCTTCAAGGTCAAATATTTGGCGCGCTTTTCTTTTACGTCTCCGCCAACTCAGCTTCATTCAGTTCGCAACCATTATCATCTTTCGTACTTTTTTATTCTCTCTTTTTTACCAGCTGATATTTTTGATACTATTAATCCCATTAGTAGTTATTAGTTTTGATTGTTGAATATTTATTCGATTCGTCATTTCTATTCACTTCTAAAATGTCTGAAAAAGAGAAAGTGTTATCACCGACATCGCTGTGAACACCTTCAAGACGAGTGAAACAACAAAAAAGTGCAGCATGCAGAAACATATTAAATGTTCATTCTCAACTCCGAGAAAACCCTCAAGGTTCAATCAATCAAATCGTCGATAAAGTTTCGCATCTTACAGGTGTCTCACAATGAACAGTTTTCCTTTTGTAAAAAGAAATAAAGGCATCCAGTCCTGTAAGTACCCCTGGAAAGAAGCGACCAGGTTCAGTAGGTAAACATTCAGGTCTTCTAAAATATGAGGATTTTACATTATCCTGTATTTGACGAAAAATCCATGCATTTTTTCGTAGAAATGTGATCCCAACATTAGATAAAGTTTTAAAAGATGTGAACGATGATACAGATATCTTTTCGAAAAGCATTAGCCGAATTACGCTTTACAGAATATTGAAATATTTAGGGTTTTCTTTTGAGAAACGGTGAAATGAAATGGAATAACTTTAATGATTTATTAAAATAATTTATCAATTATATAGAAAAAATGAGGAAAATAAGGAAACAATTAATTCTCCGATAAAGTGATAATATAATAAAGTAAATAAATATTTACTATTTGTCGAAAAATTTACGAGATAAAGTTTCGCCAGTGATCTGCATTTCTAGTAACTTTGTACTTTAAAGTAACCCAGTTCCCCTGACAACGACTGCGATTCGGCATGCCTAGAATATACACTACTGCCAAGTTAGGGTGAAACAGATTATAATACATCATTATAATACACCACTCAACAGCCATCTCGTTCGTCTCACCTCTGACTCACTGGAGGGAGAGTCTGTGGTAAATAGCTTATAAGTCAGTTAACAGCTACGCTACACGAGCAATTGCTGTTGTATTGT
The DNA here is from genome assembly GCA_026543865.1 of Argiope aurantia. Classification (NCBI taxonomy): domain Eukaryota; kingdom Metazoa; phylum Arthropoda; class Arachnida; order Araneae; family Araneidae; genus Argiope; species Argiope aurantia. Next base: position 10,669 of record JAPMOR010085486.1, on the reverse strand, counting down.
GGTCAAATTACTTGGCTGCGAACCACAAGGCTCCACGTTTTATCCTCGCTCATTCCAATTCGCCACAGACTCTTGTAGGACAAGGTGTTATTTTCCTTCAATGAGCCTGCTAGACTTCTTTCCCGTATACTCATCGGATGGATTTGGGAGTATTCTGTAACGGTGTTAATAAAAATACGAACCATCTGATCACCACAGGCGATTAATATAGTGCAAATGAATAAAATGCAATAAACTCTCGCGGGATGCAACGAAAGATTTGTTGCTAATTCTCGTACAATGCTATAAATTACTGGTTATGCAATATAGACTTTTGAGATAAATTACACATTGTTGATTGTTACGATATTCCTATTAAGCGTTAAATGTGTTTAATATTTTCATAGTTTTTTTTTAAATCTTTCTATTTAGATAAACAATTACTTCCACCTACCTTCTGCTTTCAATATATTAATAGAGAAGCTGATAATTGAAAGAAAAAAGGAAGGAGCATCTCACTAACAATATATGCAGTTCCAAATCAGAGATAAGTTTGAACTTGCTTAAATTCTTCAGGCATTCCGTATAATATGACTTACTTATTACGCGGAATGCAATCCTCTTCTTTTTATGAAAGTCTGCTGTGCTTGCATGTAAAATTATCTATAGAGTTTTTGCTTATTTTATTTGCGCAGCCCTGAATCATCCTCCAACACACAAAATTCAGAAAATCTATAGCCTGAATACTAAACAATTCCATTTCCTCAACACATAAAGATGAATAATTAGCTGTTACATCATATTGTTAAATACATAATTTACAGTAGTATCATCACAACGTTGATCAAGGTAATGGAATGTAGAATTTACAATATAATCTTTACAATCTTTTTCACCGTTGTTCAATATGGAATTTTCATTATTGTTTTCACAATAATGTGCAATACTATACAATATTCATCTTCCAATTAAAAGTTATTCTAGAATATTTTGGGATAAAATCTCAAACTAAATAATTTATTAAGCAATAATTAATTCTTTTGTGCCCAAATTTTACTGTAACAGTGCTTTTGAAAAATTCAGATCTTTTCAAATATTGTCTCATATTGTAAAATATTATTTATAAAGTACTTCTCTGTATTCACAATATTGTTCAATTTTTCCAAAATATTATACGATAGCATTGTGCTATTATTATTTCTTATGTTACATTAGGAATTGTTTTAATTGAAAAGATTTTAAAAACATGTAATGTACAAAATCCCTGAAATGAAGTCAAGCAAGTTAATTCAGAAGCATTTTAAAGTGGATTTTTTTTTACACACTGGATCTAAAATTTAATAAAAATATGTAATTTTCAAGATAAGAATATACACTACATTTAATTTAATTCGTTGTGATACTGAGTTATTTTGCTCACTCACTTTTACATATAACGGTATCCTTCGAAGGATTTAGTCCAACTATGACATATATATATATACAAAAATTCGCTGATTCACCAATCAGTGAACTCTGTTCAATGTCAACATTCACTATTTTTCCTATTAATTTAGTTTCGCTTACAAGTTCGTCATTACAAAGAATAATTTCTTAATGATGTTTTTATCCTATGCCTAATTTTTAATACATATTTATCGAATCTTCTGCAATAATATCGAGGGATGTTGGTATGTATAATATTTAAACTAGCTTGTAGCTTTCCGTTTTGAAACGCTGGACTATCTTGGCAATTAGTTGACATTTTGAGTCCAGAACAGATGAGATACCATTGAAAATGTAAGAACGGGCGCGTTTGTGCTAAAACAGTCGATGATATAATTAAAAAGGGGAATTAACAATATTAGACAACTTTTAATTCCGAAATCACACTCGGAAACAGTCATGGAAAAATAAAAAATCTCGTTTTTTTTAAAAAGATATAAGTATTGAATATATTCATGAAGATTTTTTTTTTTTTTTTTTTTTTTGCTGAAACTATATCATTGAACACTTCAGATCAATGTTATGAATTAAATTCACAAACAGAACGATTGTCAATGGAAGATACAACAACTAAAGAATAACTTCAAACTTTCTAAGATAGAGCTGAAAGTTTCAGCACTAATATATAAGGATATTTAACATTTTTGTGTTCAGTTTTAGAAAGTACACAGTTCCTCATAATTGGATACAGTATCCCTAATAATTTGAGCACCTCCTGAAAGGCCGAGATCAAAAGTAACTCGTGGCTTTTCGTACATGAGCAGATTAATATCCAAAAGAGCTTCCAGCTGCAAGAGAGATTCGTAAGAGAGCATTTAATACTGCAAATTATGTAAGACATCTATTGAAGAGAATTATAAAAAGTTCCATCAGCGGACTCTTAGAAACAGATTTTTCAAAGTTATATGAATGAGCTAGAAACAAAAATTAGAATTGTAGTGATTCTAAAAAATCCGCCAAAAGTCCATTGGTGTTACCTTGTTTTCCAGAAGAAGTATTGTTACGTTGAAAAAGACACATAAACATAAAAAAGAATTTTTTTTAAAAATTAAGACGGTCGAACTAATGCGATTTGACTGAACCTTGATAGAATCAAGAGAAAAGAGAAATGACTAATGAATCAAATAATTGCCTCACTGTTGTAACGCTGATATGCCCCTTTAATGAAAACAATACTGATATCTGTAATACCTATATATGCGACATATTGTTCTTTGCCGAGGTGGTTGTGATTAGACATTCACTGATCACAGCCACATGATAAAAAAATCTCTCAACCAGTACTATATAGTGTGTAAAATAATGTTGTTTCAGATATATTACCAAGAATTAAGGCAATGTTACGAACTGATGATGTTGCATGATAAAGAATTTCAACATTTAATGAATATTAATTTTTCTCTGAATCTTATATCTTACTATATCTAGGAATATCCTTTCGCATGTTATTTCAACATCTAACATTACATATTATAACCCACAATAATTTCAATAACAGATGTTTCAACAAAGTAGTATTTTTTTTACTTCCTTGTATTAGAGAAACATCAAGCACATGAAAAAAATTATTTGCCCAGAGATAGGGAAGAAAATATGAGAATGGAAAGATACATGTATTAGCTGTGAAAAATGCAAAGGTAAGAAGCACATTGAATCTAAATTTTGCCAAGTGCAGATGTAAGATTCAGTGTTGTACACATTGCTTTAATTAGTCTGTTACACCCTTCAGATGGTATGCAGTTTGGTTTGACATGCATCTCTTTTTCTACTTGGATAGAAGCAGTTTTATTGCCTGATACTACAGTTGAAGTGGCTGGCAAAATATTCTAAGGATACTGATTCCACAAATTTGGAATGTTGCCATACATACAATTTGAGCTCAAAATGATTTATTAAAAAAAATCATTTTGAGCTCAAATTGTTCAGAAACCTGGCTTCAACCTGTGGTGCCACAATATCGCACACAACCCATATCATTTTCGGTGGATTAGTGAACGATTGCAAAAGATTTAATAGAAGGCGATAATAATATAAAGTGGAATGAATATGTATCAGCTATACTGCATCGATTAAAAACTGTTGTAAGTAATGTTAGAACTGAGTAGCAGTTCTATAAATTTACAAGAAAAATTGCTTAATTAAAAATTAATAGTGAAAACCATATCATACTAACAAAAATAGGTATTATTAATACAAAATATTCAAGTTTCAATTTTATAGGAAAAGAATTTATGTTTTTGTCTAATCGTTTCAAATATGTAGTTACGAAATACCATGTATATTTTGTGAAATAAAGAATAAAATTGAAAAAAACTGAGGAATGCCTTATCAAGAATACCATATCATATGAACAATATTGCACATATCGTCAAAACGTTTTATTGTTCGTAATCTATAAACTCTAAATGAAAATATTAAAAGGAAAACATATACAAAAACAAAGGGAAGACTGCTTTGTTTTTAATACCATATAATATTTTTACATATTATAATATTTAATTATAAACACATAAACAGATGAATAGTTTAAAGAACAAATATAAAAAGAAAATAAAAAAACATAGCAAATCTAAACTTGAATATTGTCAGCAAGAAATCTAAAATTCTGTCAGCAAGAATAAATGCTAAATATTTCATTTTGCTGTGAGGCTGATAATCCAAATAAGCACGAATTATGCACCTAAAAGTAAGCTTCCGGAAAAATCCCTTAAATACGTGCCAAATTTGTCTCACTTCAATATCTCCTATATAATTTTACTTTAAAAGCACTTACGATTAGTAATCTACTTTATTAAAGTCCTCCATGATTTTAACAAGAAAAGTCGATTCATTCATCATTATTACCCGAAAAATTATTGCATTTTAATCATAGGATCAAATAAAGATCTTATTGCTAAAAGAATTTCTTTACACCCAACAGCATTTTTATATATCCTTACAATATTTTCTGGAATTCACAATATCGGACTGTATTGTGGAGGCATTGTTCACGACCTTGCACTAATAAGTAATCTTTACCTTCTATTTAGAACACTTCTTTTCCTTGCAAATGAGAAGAAAAAAAGAAATAGTGAAAGCCATCCCATTTTAATATTTCATTATATGTCATTTAAACTATAGATAATAGGACGATGGGGAGAATGGCACATAATAATTCTTTTATCCAAAAGTAACGATCTATGAAACTTTTATATATTGCAGGATACTATCTTGTGATGCCTTCTCTCTTTCCACTGAAAGAAGAATGACTATCACAGTGACACATCAGTTATTTTTCAAACGTAGTATCTTTAATGAAAATTTTCAAACCTAAAGAAAAGAAAATACAACATATTTCAATTTTAAAAAAAGTATTAGTGTTTTATGCCGCAAGCTTTTTCTTTTTTCATAAACATTAGTGAAAAGAATTTTTAAGTAAATTTTTCAACTGGAAAATATGTTGCATAATACACCGATTAAAGAATGATATAAAAATGTGCACGTGAAAAAATGAATTATTTTATTTACATTGTTCATATATTCATTTATATGTGTATATTTGAACTCATATGCAAGAGGAGTTTATTCAAAATCAGGAAATAAGTTTTTGTGTTTAAACTTACCAGTCGAGCTTATCTTTTACTTATGTCTATTTAAATTTTATGAACTGTCTCTGTAGCTATAATAAGCTTGAATGCATTGAAAATACGCACTTCTTTTTCTAAATTTTAATATTTTTCTATTTGTAGTATATATAAATATTCAATCAATAATTTTTAAATCTGTCATCGTTTATTCAAGACACTTATGTCCACATATCATTAAAAATTCTGAAGTCTTTCACAGGGTATTGCTACTATCGTAAGGGAATTAGAACTGGAAAGTAGAAAAGAAAAATAAAGGAAACATTTCACACTTTGATTTCATACTTATAATACTTATAATATTGGATATGGAAAAAGGAAGAATTTGAGAGTGTTCTTGGGTAAATTCTTTCATAGATAAAAAGTTGCAAATCACGTATTTTTTCCCCCGTCAAATTGCTATCTGCAATACTTGACTAAACTTTATGAATTAGATTTTAAAAAAAAACCCGAATATTTTCAGTTAAATAAATATATTCTTTTACATATTTTACTTCCACCAAAATGGTTTTTATTAATATAATATCATTTGGCTACGACTGAGTAATTTATTTTAGCATATTCTATAATTTTACCAGGTTGATCTTAATCGTTAATCAGATTTTAGACAAGAAATCATCATAATGAAATGAAATATAATAAATAAGAAAATTTGCATATGTATCGCTAAAGAAGAATATTTTATAAGTGTTCAGTAAAATCAGTAGCAGGCAAAATAATTGAAAGTAGCTCTATACAATCTTTACAATAACACTCGCCACATTCTTATGTGACACTACACTCTTATTACCGTTCAATACAATGGAGGAAAGCAGAAATGCATACATTTTTTTCTCCCGTCTGCGTGGTTTCTTAACCGACATGGTCAAAATAATCGATAAAATGCGACATCTGTGTCAAGACTTATTTTGCAAAATGAAGCAAATATGTTTGATGCATGACAGGCAGTTTAATTAATTATCTACCATCCTGACTTAATTGCTAGTAGTTAGATTCATACAAATTCGTTTATCTTAGCTATTTATAATACAACTAGCTATTACCCGCGACTTCGCTCGCGTGAAAATTTTGATGTGTATGCATGAGAACTGACGGTCTGATCAGCAGTCGGCACTGTCTGTCTAACATCACCTGCGAGCAAAACGACAACGCCGCCCATCACCGCCTGATTGCCGCGGATGTCCTGCAGGCTGCGGTTGAACTCCTCTAATGCATGCTTATGCGCCATTGTGCACTCGTCCTATACTATTAACTTGCACTGCTACAAAGGACTCCCCGTTCGCTGTTTTTGGTGATATCTTCGTGGTGTATCATGTTGGGGTATCATGTTGGTGATATCATGTTGGGGTATCTTCGCTTGTAAGATTAAGCGGCAGTTTGAAAACAGAATGTACAGTCCGGCTACCGTTAAGCAATAATGCAGCAATGACCAAGGGAACTTCAGCCAGAGCTCTTTCACAATTTCGCTTGATAATTCCCCTCTTCGCTGCGGTGGGGATAGGCCGAAATCAGCGAGATATTTTCCAGATATGGAAATCCTCTTATCCTCAATCAATATCAAAGCTTCGTTAATGATTAGGTCATTTGAGTGCCATCCAGCCTATGCACGATATCTCCTGATAAAGCGTCCTTGTATTTATCCCACAGCTGGAGAAGGTTTGATAATCCGCAAGTGCTCACTAAAATTGCAAACAGGTCTTCTAGCTACTTTTCATCGCCCGAGCTTTATTACTCCGCTTCGAAAGATTAGATTTACGTTTTCTGGACATTTCGAAAAACTATCAAATAAAAAAATATATATAAAAAAATAGACTAACCTAAAAAAAAACGATGCACTTAACTATAAGCATATACGAAAAGTATATAACTAACATAAATATAATTTAATTACTAAAGCACACAACTAACCTAAAAGCAATTTATTTATATAGTATACCTGAAATAAAACAAAACAGCATATCAAGTGCGTGTTTCTTTAAAATCAAATCAATTAATTCTATTTTATTTATCTATCAAGATTGAGATAGCTACAATAGTATAATACACATGATTTTTAAACTTTCAGTTTAAATGAAAACAAAGTTGTCAACAATCAGAACACACTACGCATGCATGAATTTTCAACGCCAGTTGGGGTAACATAATGCAGATTAGAAATTTTCAATTTCCTATGTTCATGTTTTATTTTATTTAAAAGTACTTCAGAATGAATCCGAAAGATCGATTAATTAATAATGTTTAAATTTAAATGCATCAAAATTAAACTAAGAATGCACTAATGCGCAAAGAAAATAAATAGAATCGTTTGAAATATTCGGTCGAATACATGTTAAACCTAATTTCGTTAGCACGGGTTATTTAAAGTTATTTTTTAAATAATAAAAAATTAACCGGAATAAATAGTAACCTATGTACCATTCCAGACTATAATGTACGTCTGTGCTAAATTTCGTCCAATTCCGTTCAGCCGTTCTGACGTGATTGACTAACAAAAATCCATCCATCCAAACTTTCACATTTATAATAGTAGTGTAAATAACCTTTATATAATACAATAACCTTTATGTGGGATGTAAATTATCATATTCTTTGAAACCCATTTTCTAAACTTGCCTTCTTCAAGATTATTTACAAATGGAACTCGCCCTTTCTTGCCGACGAGAATAAGCAAGTGCTTCCCAATTTCCACTGCCCTTCTTCCTTCCTCTACCTCTGCTCCTGAAACTGATAGATTATTCATTTCTTGTCAAGGCAAAGGGAACTTTGGTAGATGAATAGGGTTGTTAGAGATATTGAATAATTGCAATCTGAAATATGATAGATGAAAATAATTTTTTTATTAGATTAAATCAAATTTCATTGATCATTAATCTTTTACCTTTTTTGTTATTGTTGGATTGATTACTGATTTGCTTCATTTCCTAAAAAAATACTTGAAGACTATTTCCATCTTCTTAATACCAACAGTTGGTACAAGAAGGCTTAGAACATTATTAAGAAAGACAAGAATGTAAGACAAAGTCCCTTTGTCGTACTTACATTTAGTTACATTCTAATTTCAATAAAATTTGGTAAAATATTATGTTTTTCTCATCTGTTTATGTGCCCAATAGAAAAACATGCATGCTCATGATATAATAAATCAATAAAGAAACTACGAAATTATGAATAAAATAAAGCAATAATTTAATTTATTATTTCTTAGTGGATTATTGATCTTTTATATTTGATAGTAAATTCAACAATTTTAGATTTATTATGTTACTGGCATGCCATCAAACAGATTTCTTTTTTTTTTCAAGAACGTTACTTTCTGATTTCAGCGAAGGCGTTGCCAAGATCTAAAACAGCTGTAATCGGGTTTACAGCTCAAGTTGGGCTCTTCATCACATGACTGCTGTGATTTCAGTATTTTATAAGTTCATCTAAATTAAAAAGATGCCGAAAGATTCGATTGCAGCTTCAAAAGAACATTCCTTGGTAGTTACTAGAGATTTCATATCTCAACCTAGGATAAGTAAGTATAATTTTCATAAATCTTCAAATTTATATAGGTAACCTCAAATTCGGAAATTCAGTAAACATCAACAACCTTTCAAATACTCATTGCCGTTTCATGTAAGTTTTAGTGAAAATATTTCTTAACTCTAGAGATAATATTAATTATAAATTAGTTTAATCACTAAAAGTAATGGATTATTTGTGAAATTACTATTATTTTAAAGGAAGCAACCATTATTGGATTTTTAAAATGAATTTTTTCAAGTGTTTGAATTTTTCTGAAATGTTTTCTTCTGTCTGGGATGTTTGAATTATATATCATTTCTTGATAAAAATTTAATTTTATGTCGATTCATATTTTTTTAAAAAAAATTGAAAGTGTTCTCTCTGTATCTATTTTGAATCGGTAGTCTACCTAAAGAATAAAATAGTTTTTATGGCGAAATTTTAATTCTTCTATGATTTGCATATAAATTGATCTCGATTTATAATATAAGCGGAATAACTAATAAACTTGTGAAAGTATCCAAAATGCATGTAGATGAAAACCTTTTCTTTTCACCTTTACGTGGATAGGCAAGATAGACAATAGGGTCATAAATTTCGTCGTTTTATTAGTCTGTAGAAGATAAATTGTGCTTTTTTATTTGCTTTACAGCAAAGAATTTTAGATTGTTATTTTAAATTTTTTCTTTTATTAACATAGATTTCACTGTTGATTTTATTTGTTTGGTTAAAAATTTTTAAAAATATATTCTGCATATGTCTTTTATATAATGTGCCTTTTCTTAACTTTTAGAATCTTTAGTGGATTTTTTTTTTATCTCACTTATTCTGTAATTAAGGTGTTTGTAAAATATATAAACCAATAAAATATCATTTTCAAAGGTTTATTTATGTAATATTACTTTTTGTTTCTTGCTACTTATTAATTATATTTTGTCCTGAAAACTGCTATATTTAACTGTTATTAATAATTTTAAATAATTTTAAAAATATCTGAATCAATATTTTTGAATTATTTTTCATTATAAAAAAAATTTTAAAAGGAAAGAACAGAGTTAAAGAGTATTAATAACTAAAGGAAAATTTGTTGAAATTTATAAACCTGCAGAATAATTTCTTGTAACCTTAACAATTATGATTAAAGGAAAATTCATATTGTAGATTAGTGCTTTATTGTCACTTAAGGTTATACTTTAATCATTAATTTTTATATTTAAATGAAAAATATCTGAATGGATGAATTCTGGAATTTACTTGGATGTTAGAGAGTTATAATACTTCACACAATTGAAGTTCAGGAATTCTCATGTATTATCAAACTGTTTATACTGTGTGGTCAGCAATAATTTTTTTTTATTAACAAAAAATGCATTACTTTTTATTGCCCATGTATAGTCGAGACTTCACTGATCAAGTGTAATTAGTTTTCAAATCTTATCTTATAATGCAAAATACTTGTTAAATGCACCAGTTTTTCTTTAGGATCAATGTAAAATAAGATAATAGTTTTTAATCTTAAAAAATTACGAGCTTATCAGCTCCACTGAGGCTGTTGTCTCGATCTTTTCTAATGAAGTCTCCTCAGTTTCTTACTGTACACAGTATGCACTCTATAAGTGCATGGTAACTTTGGTAGTTAGTTTTTATCTATGCTTTTATTTTTGTATTGTAATGTGAAATCATAATGTATGCTAAAATGTTTCATAATTATTTTTCTCAACTGTTTATTTTGCTATTCTGCTTTATTAAAAAAAAAATCATCAACACAAACAAATATCAAACAAAGTTTTACAACTGAAATAGAGGCAAAATTCTACATGTGAAGTCGGATTTCACCTCGTCGCGTGTTTAGCAAAACATTGCTCAACTTTTTTAAAATTTTATTTATTTTTTTGTTTTGTTCGTTATTTAAACTTATTCTGAGAGTTTTGACTATACTTCATTTTGCTAAATACATTGAATATGAAATATTTTATTTGAAAAGAGTTTTGGTTCTATAAACTGAAATACAGGTAATATAATATATAAGAGGGAAATAAGTCACAAATGATTTAAAGGAATTTGTTATAAAAATT
>JAPMOR010085482.1:0-38237 GCA_026543865.1 Argiope aurantia | reverse complement strand
ATTCAGGGAGGTTTGAAATGTATAGATATGTCAGAATCTCGAGTTTCTATTTTTCGATAATTACAATACTTTCTCTTCGTCTAGGAGAAAATAAAAGATGTTTTTCATATTCAGAGAAGTCAGAATCGCCATGTTCGTTACGGTATACGTATAGACATAAAAATTCAAAAACCGTTTAAATATCGAATTTTTTTTTATTGCTCGAAAATGTTCTCTGATCCTTTAGCTCCGAAACGATACTAAGATGTCAATATTCGGAATATTTCTCGAGTTATAATAATTTTTCTTGAGATACATTCATTAACAACTTTAGTTTAGGTTTTTTTAAACTCATTTCATGAAGAATGATATTTTTCCACTATGTTGCTTCATTCAAACAATCATAACTCAACAAGAAATTAACGAAATACAATTATTTATCAAAATAATCTGTATAAAACAGTGGATGTTTTGTGCCTCAATAAAAGTTATATTTATAGCAATAAATTTTTAATAGCTATTTAAATGTTAAAATTACAAGAAAATTACTCATTTTTTCTATTCATCGTTGATGAAAAAATTGTTAAAAAGATCAATATAATTTTTATAACTTAATTGAGGCAGAAAAACTTATATTAGGCATAATTTCCAACTGGAATTGTGTCTGCACAATTTAGAATTTAAGATAACATGCTTCAAAAAATATGCTAATTAGCTCATTACATATTAATTGATTAATAATTAGTGTAATTTGGTTTCTTTTCACACTGAAATGAGTTTAAACATATATTACTGTGAAAAAACTGGATTTATAAAGCTAAAATTTAAAAATATCTTCTAGTGGGTGCGTACACCTTAATACAGACAAATTCAATTTTTGATGTTTACAATATTTTCTCTTTATATATTTCGTGTATAAGAGCACACAAAACTCCAGCATTCAATTGAATCAAATCAATTTAGAAGTCAAAAGTCAAAGTCATTTGAAAACAAAGTAGCATATTGTCAGAAATCTAACTAGGCGCTGCTTTATACAGCGGTTCGACGCTAAACTACCAACAACAAATATTTTCAATGGGTTGTAAAATTAAATTGGAGGGGTGCATCATTGTACCACTTATAAACCTAACATCAAAAATAGGAATAGGATAAACTTAATTTTAATAAATCAGTCGTTTCTCTGATACCCAAAGAAATTGTGTTAAAATGTTTTAGTTTTGGGAGAATAAAAATTCAAATGAATGTTGAAACTAGTCTGAGAATTTTGTTCATATAAAGATTTAATTTATATCTTCATTAAAAATAATACCGATTCTTATTATTTTGAGAAATAACTACTGTAGATGCAAATTTGTGATTCACGGTTTTGTATGGCAACAGTTACTTTTCTTTTTGCTGTTGGCAACATATATTCATTTTTATTATCTTTCTTAGTTTTTCTTCTTTCAAATCTATGTACAGTATAATAGTTATCATTTTTTTTCTTCATTAAATATTATATAACATTTATTAAATAAAAAACTGAATATTATTCATATTCAACAAAACTTTATTGATTCTGCTAAATACTTCAATAACATCAATAACTATTTACTCTCTTTCTTTGTACAAGAATTTTTTAAAACTTTTTCACGAAATTCTCATTAGAGTTGTGATAGTTGTGATACGTATTGGAAATCGAATGCGTTTCCAGAGGAATTACTCGATTCTAATTAGAGAATTCTAATGAAATTCCACCAGGATTGGACTGATTGATCTGCTCCTTTGAATCGCTGAATAATCAGACCAGTCTAATAATAAATCACTGGACAAACTGTACAGCATTTCAAATATACGAATTCTATCATGCTATGCTTGTTAAAATTTTAATTCCAAATTTATTTCAATATCATAAATATATAGACGTTACTATATGCTCATCAAAAAATAGTACTAGGCTGATTGCAAAATTATTTTGCATAACTTTTTTTTATTTGATATTAACAAATGACTACAATTGGATTTAATTAATTTACAATACTCCAGATACAAAGAAATAGTAACGGTATACAGTGATAATAAATTAACTTGATTTTGGATTCATAATAACACTTCTCTTAGAATAATCAAGATATAAATACACATATTTCTTTTACGGGAAAGAATAAAACTAATAATCAATTATCTTTTCTACAAAGTGTTTAGGAGAGGATGGGTATACAAATTTTATTTCTAGAATTAATGGGAATAACAGTGAAAAATTTTCGGGCTGAAATAACTGTAAAAAGTTGGATTTTTTTTTAAACTGTACAAAATTATCGAATGATCCATCACAATTGTTATGTTAGCCAAATTTTGAAACGCGCTATCAGAATATTATTAAGAAACATAAAATAACCTGATAGAACCAAGTTGAGATTGCGGAAGATAAAGAAAAAATGTTTCTGCCTGAAAGCGAAAAAAAAAACCTTTTAATATTATGGAAATATATTTTACTATAAAATATTATTTTACCTTCTGAATACTATTTGTTAGGCCTGAAAAAAACTCATCATAACAAGTAATATCAAACTCGGAAGGGGCATTAGGCTGCCAGACTTATGTATACTCATTTTTCATGCAATAAATTAAATGATACCATTCTCAAACTGGGAAGGCAAAAAAATTAGTAAACTGTATAACACCCCTCATATAAATACTTGGTCAGTTAACCTCGGAAAAAATATGAGAATTGCGAGTTCCTAAGGAGTGTTTCGGAATGTTATATATTTTTTCTCAACATTCGAGGGGATATAATTCCCAATAAGGCGATGTGAATGGAAATTTGCTTCAAACAGAAATTCAGTCATATATTGCCTAATAAAAATTGTTTTTGAATTAGGTATGTTTGTGAGCACAATGACTCCAAAACGTAAAATGCTAGAAGAAAAAAATTTAACCCTTTCATGGTAAGAACTCATGTGAACTTGGAGCTAAATCAGTCAAACAGTTGATTATTTTTGTATTGAAAGGTATGCGAACGGTATAAATCAAAAACACTACAAACTAGATAAATGCAATTCGTCATATGATTCTGACATCAAAATTCTAAAATTAGCCAGAAATTTGGTTTCCATTCCCAAGCAGCAAGAATAGTCGGTAATTGATTGGCCAAGCCTCGCATTGCTCGGCTACAGATCATACATTTTCTGCGATAGTCGCTTTTGGGTCGGGGCGATATCGGACACTGATCAATTTTTTTTCTATCGCCTCTAAAGGTCGCCTTTTAATCGGGGCGAGCTCTCACGGCGATTTTCTGAAAATGGCCATTTTAATGTAGTCGCCCCATACTCGCCCTGATGTCCTGAAAGTGGTCTTGCCTAGATGGCGCTATTCGAATATATTTTAGGAATTTCCCATGAATCATCTGGCTTGTTTTTGGAATTTATTTAGCATTGCGAGTCGCCATTCCAAGCGTTTTGGTAAGTGCAATTTATTTATTATTCTATATTTGTAAATATTATAGAATTTATTCTAAATAGTGAATGAAAGAGGTTATTTTTAGTAAAGCCGTCAGAATTTGTTGATTACCTAAAACACGGAGTTGTATGTAATGTTATTAGCGTTAGGTGTAAGCGGAATAAAGCTTTAACGATCCACTGTTCATCTCTCTATTTCATTTAAGTGCTGCAACTTTACGTTGTTAATTGAGCTATCGTCATTTCGTATTTTATTTCATGTTAGATTTTTATTTCGCGTGTTCTCAAATTATTGCAGTTATTTTCCCCTTTTATTTACAATTTCGGTACGACCGAAGTTAAACCCCCTGCTTGGCGCAATTTTTAAAAATCGCCAACTCGCCGACGACGGTCTTGCGCCGTGTTTTGAGAAATGTTCAAAAGCGAGGGTGTAATGTCCAATCATAGCGCATAATAAAGGTGAAAGATAATAGGTTTGCCAATCTGGAGGTTGCCAGCTTTGATACGTTATCTTGATTTGGAGAAGAAGGGGGTTAAACTCCGGTTCAACCACAATTTCTTTCATTTTTGTTAACAACAATTTCAAATGTTCAAATGAAAGAAATTTTTAAAAAGTATTAAATTACTTTCTTATGTTTTGGTACGGAAATAACATTTGTGTAATTATTTTTATTTTGACATGAGGCTAAAAAAAAATTCTTTAAAACTTGTGATTATGTAGGCCTTTTTGGAATAGTTTCTAATTATTTCATATTTCATAAAATAGTAACATAAATTTTACTCATATTAATTTGAATTATTTTTATTTTTCTCTATTATCGTAAACATTTTTCTAAAATTTGCCTACACAGTCCAATATCAGAATGAAAACATTGTGCTTATGAAGTTCCATAAGACTTTTGCTTGCTAATTACACATCTCCAATTGTCAACAAATATTTTATTGTACTTTTAAAAGAAGTGAAAGCTCATTTATTATTATAGTTAAATATGTTTTTTAGGTTCATCAAATCTGGCCAAAAAGGGAGAACCTAAAGAAAAGTATATGTATAATATGTTATGTGCATTACTGGAAAAATATGAAATCCAACATTTTATAAAATGCCTGGACATTGTGTAAAATCTGTAAAACTAGCTGGCAATGTATGAAACAATTCATATTTTCTAAGCATTCTATAGAATCCCAAATGGCAACCCAGAAAAGTATGAAATACATCTCCAAATCGATGAAATGGAAATTTTGTGCACCTTTTGTTCCAAAACTGAAAATGCAATTGAAGGTAAAATAAACTCTAAAATCAATTAAGAAGTACAAGCTAAAAATAATTTCTCAATGTTTCTTTGGAAACTACTGTGTGTATTCCTATTCCTGAAGTCAACAAGGCACAAAATTATTTGCACAATATATTGGCAGTTATAATGTATATGACAGAGTATGGTTTCTACCAACTTGGAACTTCAGAAAAAATCGAAAACAATTATATGCGAGATCTCAATTCACTTTATGCCTTTAGAACTTTTAGAATTGAAAATATTCCAGACCACAAAATTCCTCACCAGTTAGTTGCAATTGCTCAGCCCAGTGGAAGCAGCCAAGGATTTATCAAATGTATATGTTAAACAAAGTGCCAAAATATGAAATGTCTTTGCATGAAAGATGCAATGAAATGTATTTCCAAATGTCATTCAAGCCTACCACATTGCAACAAGTAGGTTAATTTTAATTTCTGTTTTTTTTATATGAAAACTTTTTTTTTCCTGTATAAGAAAGGCATACATTTTGTTTTGTAAAACTTTAATTTTTCTTTATATATTTTGAATAAAATTTCTTTAATCACACCCTCATTATTTTTTCAGAATGACAATTCAAGTGATTTTAATTCTAGTTAGCTTAGTTAATTATCCTTTTCATTTACAATTTATTTCTTTTTGTTAAAATTTTCAAATGAAAGAAGTTCTAAAAAGTATTAAATAACATTCTTATATTTTGGTATTACAATAACATTTGTGTAATTATTTTTATTTTGACACAAGGCTAAAAAGATGCTTAGCAGAATATATTTATTATAAAGTTCAAAAAAAAAAAATCTTTAAAACTTGAGATTATGTAGGTATTTTTGAATACTCTTATATGAATAGTTTCTAATTGTTTCACATTTCATAAAATAGTAACATAAATTTTATTCCCATTAGTTTGAGTTATTTTTATATTCCTCTATTATCCTAAACAGTTTATAAAATTTGCCTACACAGTCCAATATCAGAATGAAAACATTATCATGCTTATGAAGTTCTATAAGTCTTTTGCTTGTTAATGACATATCTCCAATTGTCAACAAATATTTTATTTGTATATTAAAAGAAATGAAAGCTCAATTATTATTATAATAGTTTTCTAGGTTCATCAAATCTGATCCAAAAGGAAAAAATGTATCAAAAGAAATGTTTATGTATAATTCTTTATATGTAGCTGATGATTAAGTTACATATAATATTTATGTAAATGTGTGTGGATTTTTAGAAACATCAAACTCTTCTTCAAATATTGTAAATAAAGTTCAAATAAATTTTTTGTAAGAATGACTTTGTGACTATATTTTTTCTTGAAAATCAGTTTCTGGATGCTGCTTGGCTGTACAAGTCATTACAGAAAATTCAGTCAAAAATTTGAAGCAAATTGTTATTTTACTTTGTATTTGTAGAATATTATTTAACGAAGGTCTTTTTAAATAAATTGTTTTGCATAATTGTTTTCCTTTTCTCTAAAAATAAAAAGTGGAAAATAATAATTTTCTTTTCTTTTTTTTTTAATATTTGCCTAAAGAAATTTTATATGATTGAAAGTAAAGTTTATATTTTTGGATATGGAATTTTTGTGAAATATTCAGAGTTAATCATAGATCAAATTTATTTCTTGTACAATAAAACCAAACTATCATAGGTAAAAAAAAAAGTTAGAAATTTGAAGTAAATTATTAATTTGTGCTTGTAAAATGTTGTCTATTAGACATTAGCTAACTCTTAACATTTATAATGAGGTATAAAATTTCTACAGCATGAAATAACTTTGTAAGTTAATAGTAAATAAAAGAGATTTCGTATAAGTGAAAGAAATGTTGCATTTTTGAGTATGAAATTTATGTGAAATATATTTTTGAAATATTTTGATAATGACATATCTCCAATTTCAAATTTGGTTCTTGTGAAACATAACAAAAGCAAACTAATTATGGATCAAGAAAATATTAGAAATTTGAAGTAAGTTATTTAATTTGTGATTGTAAATTGTTGTCTATTGAAGATTAGCTAACACTAACATTTATAATGAGGTATAAAATTAATGCAATATGAAGTAACTTGGTAAATTAATAGTAAATAAAATTCCCTGTAATGGAAAGAAGGGTTGCATTTTTGGGTATGGAATTTTTGTGAATTATTCAGACTTAATATTAAACAAATTTGGTTCTTGTGCCACAAAACCAAACAACTAAACATAGATCAAGAAAATATTAGAAATTTGAAGAATATTATCAATTTGTGATTGTAAAATGTTATCTGTTGGACATTAGCTAACACTAACATTTATAATAAGATATAAAATTTCTACAACATGAAGTAACTTTGTAAGTTACTTCATGTAAGTTACTAAATATAAAGAATTTCTTACAATTGAAAGAAGTGTTGCATTTTTGTGTATGGAATTTTTGTGAAATATTCAGTGTTAATCTAAGATCAAGTTTGGTTCTTGTGCTATAAAACCAAACCAAACTAATCATAAATTTTAAAAAAATAGAAATTTCAAGTAAATTATTAATTTATGCTTGTAAAATGTTGTCTATTGGACATTAGCTAACACTAACAAGGTATAAAATTTCTACATGAAGTAACTTTGTAAGTTAATTGTAAATAGAATCAGTAAAATTGAAAGGAGCATTGCATTTTTATGCATGGAATTTTTGTGAAACATATTTGTGAAATATTCAGAGTTTAACAAAGATCAAATTTGTTTAATTTGTCACAAACCCAACCCTCACAATCATGAAAATATTAGAAGTTTGAAGTGTGCTTATATAAAAAAAAGTTGTCTGTTGAAGAAACATATAATAGGAATTATATATTTAGTGTTTTACACAATTTTTAACAAATGCATTAAAAAAGGGGGGTAGGGTGTTCAAAATACATTAAAATAGGAATTTGTGTTGTTAGAAGTTTATGTTATCACTTTTTAGTAATTCTTGGTTTATAGCTCACATTAAGCAATATAAAAGTGTGTATAATAAAGAAAATATTTTTTAATAAGAATTATATATTTTTCTGTTTTGAATTGTTATGAAATAACTTTTATAAATAGATGATATAGGCAATATTAGAAATTTAAAATTAGATGCATTACATATATATCAGTAAAATTATACTGGTTGATTATAAAATTGAAACTATGTTTATGTTAACATTTCTTCCCATAATAAAAATAATTAATAATAGTAATTAAACAATGAAAATAAATAGGATATATAATTGAAGGCAATAAATCTTCTATATAGATGTGCAGGTGATCAAATTTGAAATTATCTCAAATAATTTTAACATTTGTTTATTTTTCTTAAAGAGTAGTAAAAATAGGTATTGCTTAAAAATTTTATAGGGTAAGATTGTGGTAAAATATATGCTATAATAATAGTTAAAAAAGTTGAAGTAAGGTTAAAATCATGAAAAATGTCATTCTATCAAAAGCAAGTGCTTTATGGAATTTTAAATTTATAAAAATAAATAGCAAACAAAATTATTCAAAGGTAAAAAAGAAAAGTAAACTACTCAAAATGATTCGTATTTTCAGTCGTTTGATAAAATTTTGAAAGTATTATAGTTTTAAATATTATGACACTAATGTATACAGTTTGAGAAAACTGAATAACCAATTAACTAATATTTAAATTTGATGCCGGAAAGTACTCAGTAACAACTCGCCTAATGATTGGTATTGGGTCGCCCATTGATAAAACACATCGAAAAATGCTTGGTATAAAGTCGCCCGTGGTATTTACTCGTCGGAAAAATATTGGCAATATCGTCGGAAACACGCCGGGGCGATCATCGCGCGGTGTCTTGCCGGGGGACATGAACGAGATCGGAGGCGATCTCGCCCCAACCTCGCGCGTTCTGTGGGGCGATGTTCGGCCAATGGTTGGCCAACGATCTTTTGCTGCTTGGGTTGGCTATAGAGAAAATTGCTAAATGCATGTCTGTTTTTTTTTTTTCACTATACTATTAATCTTACATAAGACACTACGCATTTTGTATGCAAACGATATACACGAAGGGAAAATTTCAGAATTATTATTTGGAAGTATAATCATTAGAAGAATTATTATTATATTAAGTATAATCATAAATTTAAAGATTCTCTTTCATAACACATTTTTAATTACGAACAACTTAACTTTTTGCCGGGAGATTGTTGAAAAGAAATGTACTACATATTACCACAAATAAAACTTTTCCCAATTCAGTAGAAAGGTATGCCAGTGTATAACATTCATGGTGCGTTTATAAAAATTTCAAGAAAAAATACACTTCTAAGCATGTTCTTCAGTTGGAAAATAAAATAATAAAATTTTGATAAATTTAACCTTTTTCGAATGAGATAAGAGTACGGTAATATTTTCCAGTATTACCGTTGTTATTCTCTGAGCAAACAAAGAATAAAAGAGTTTATTTTTCTTCTGTTACGCGAGCATTCGTTTTACTAAATAGAGAAAAACATTTTTTTTTCCGTGTTTCTAGTGGATAATTTCATCCTCTTTTCTTGTTTCTCCAAAAACGACGATAATCACTTCTATTTCCATCTCACGAGTGGACTTTAAATCAGAATTTTGTCTAATACTTTTATTGTCAAAATGACGTGAAATAAACATTTCAGCAGATGAGTCTGCTTTATTTTCTTTCAAGTAACTTTAAAGAAAAGAATGGCAAAATGTTTTATTAACGATGGTAAAGTACTTAAAAGTAAAAAATAATTTGAAACTCGATAAATTTGTCGTACATTTTATCAAATGCCAACTATATAAAATAATCAACAGAATGATAGTGTATATTCTATAAAAAATATACTGCATGGAGACTATCCAATAAAGAGTTAATATAAGCTCTACAGGTGATAAAGAAATCTAAAAAATAATATAAAATTAAACCAAATGCTATAGGATTCAAAGATATAATGAGACTTTCGCAGCAAAGTAAGCATTTTCATTTTTGCCTACGACAAAAAACAAATTTAAAATTTGTATTTGCCTTATAAACTCACCCAGCTGAATCTTATATGATGTTACATAAGATTTACGGAATAACTTCCCCTTCTTGCAGTACAGCTAGAAGATGTTAAAACAAAATTAAAGAGACAAAATAGCCAATTTTTAAAGATGATTCCGACGTGAAGTTTATCCTTCCATTCATGACCATATTTACACAATAAGTTAGAAATGCAATAAAAGAGAGAAAACAAATGTATAAGAATGATATTTTAATAACAACCGTCAATTGGTTAATTGGCAATTGATTTAACCGTTCTATGAGAAATCACAATTTTGTTGGTTAAATAAAATGTGTATATTTTTATTTGTATGTTAAATAAAATTTGTATGCTCACTATTTGTGAAATTTGTATCTATTTGAATTTTGCACTCAATCCGTCGATAAGACAAGTGTCAAATTATATATTAAGTTTTCTTCTTCAAAATATGGCATTAGAAGAAAAAGTCTTAAAGGGGAACTTTGTGCTTTCACACGCCCTCATTATGAAAGATGAACAATATGAAATCCATTATATAAATAAAGGAAAAACTCCATTAGATGTTTCGAAAAATATTCTAAAATTAAAAAATAACAAAAATAAACTGAAAAACTCTTAAAAATAAAAGTTACATTAATTTTATTGCTAATTAAATATTGTTATTGCTAGTTTTTGAAAAAAAGCTTTTTATTAATATTTGTTAATAGAAGGGTAATTTAATGGATAATTTTACTTTTTATTGTGACAAAGGAAAAAGTAGCAATAACTATAAAATAAGAATGTTGAACTTCAAAGTTGATTGTTTTTTAATCTTTGCAAATTTGTAATTAAGGCTGGTAGAACCTCTCCGCTGAACAGCCAGTTTACGATAACTTTATAAAAACAATTGTAGAACCTCGTCTATCATCATAAGAATACAAATTTCCATTCAAATATGCTTTCTTTTTTCAGTTCCCAATGGACCATGGTACGTATACTTGTTAGTGTTTTGTTTACTCACGGTGTTTTATAGGCAATTTAACTTTAGTTTCTTGTTTAAAACATCGCTCAACATTCTGTAGGGTAATTAAATGCTTGGATTCATATAAATGCACTATGATCTAATAATTTCGCTTGGCAATATATAAGCAAGAAAATTATCAGCAAATAATTGTTCATTATTTGAATAATCGGAGACTGTGAGGTTTATTCTGTGGTTTGTTTTAATTTTAGGCATTTAAATTCACTTGAATGTGTTCAGGAAGTAAACATTCTAGCCACACTTTCCTCAATTTGTCATTACAAGACCCTCAAGCAATCAAATGATACAATAATTTGATTGCATACTTGTAGAAAACTGAATAATGCTGTTTTATTCAAATATTAATGA
Source organism: Argiope aurantia (assembly GCA_026543865.1). Lineage (NCBI taxonomy): Eukaryota > Metazoa > Arthropoda > Arachnida > Araneae > Araneidae > Argiope > Argiope aurantia. The sequence continues at coordinate 27,164 of JAPMOR010085482.1, read as the reverse complement.
AACATATTACTTATTAATAAGAATGAAATAGAGCAATCTGCCGGTATTACTTTAAAAATAAATGGAAGGGCTAATTAATAACTAATAAATGCTTCTACAAATAGCAGCAAATATATATGTTACAGTATATTTGACTGATCCGATGATTCTTTATAATTACCAGTGATTATTCAAAATCACCACTGAACTTATAGTTGATAATGTATGATAACCACTGGTCATTATGATTAATCATTGGTAAGTACACATAATCACCAATTTATTATATTTACTTTTAACACATACATATTTTGAAGTATTAAGTTGTAACATCCTACAAGTTAATAATTCACAACAATTTTCTTAGTCGAAAAATCAATTTGCAAAAGACAGAGTTCAGATTATTGAATATGACTATTCCTGAGCTGATAATAAAACTGAGGAGTGGAAAATTCAAAAGCACTAATATACGCTTATTATTTTGTGTTCGGACGCATTCACTGATGACACGTGATAATTTTCAGCTGCTTAAATGAAAATTATTATTTTCAGATTGGCAACAAAGTTAAATATTGTTTTCTTCTGTAATAAATAACATTGACATAGAACTGCTTTTCCTACATGAAGAACCTTATTTACAAAAACTATTACATAGGATTAATTTTTATAAAAAAAATACCTTAATATCGCGAATAAGAAAATTACAAATCAGTATTTTAAGTTCGATTTTTCACCCAAATTAATTATTAACAATTGAAAATTTTAGCTAATATTTTTGGATTTTATAAGAACACTGATAATCCGCTTCTATTAACCGTATTTAAATATATCCCTATTTATTCAGGTTGTAAGAGAACTAGTATATTTTTCAAACGTTCGGTATTTTTCATTCCTCAAAAGACAAACAAAGTTTCGAAATCTTAATCTCTATAATGCAAAGAACTATAGTGTCTATAGTATAGTCTCTATAGTGCAATTTCTATATTTCTGTTACAATTTCAAACAAGAAATTAAAGACAAAAATCGTTCACTTCATATGCATATATTGTTCATTATTCAGAAGTTAATAATAATGAAGGTTCATATAATATACAATTAAATTATTCGTAAATAAATATTATTTTAATAATATAGTAACCTTCGGTACTTTCTTAATTATCTTAGAAAATGCAATAAAGCCAATATTAAGATATTCTTTTACATTTAGCTTATATTAACAGCAATTAGATAATATAGTACTTTTATTATATTTATTTGCATTTTAGCACATAACATATATTGAAGTACTAAGATATAACATCCTAGGATTTAATATTAACTTTTGAGCTTCATATTTTATCCATTTTTTTTTCATTATCTCAATTCATATAGTATTTTTTAATATTCTTTAAAAAATTATACCTACAAAATAAATTATTTCCCACAATCTAATAAATCGAATTAATAAATTTCACATGTTATTATAATAAAATGAACGATAAATACGAAGACTAAAAATATATAGTACAGGCTGCATAATAGGTTAATTCGAAAAAAAATATTATTTATCAATACTTCAAATTAAAAGAGGAGAGATTGTGCATCATACAAAGCTTTAGCTCTCTACTATCCATTTATTATTTGTTAGTGAAAAATAACCAGCAATTAATTAATATTAAATAATTAACATTTTAAGTGACTACAGTTAAATGTAATTGTTGATTACTTTATTCACAATGAAATGTTTCCTGTTTTGTACATTCGTTCTTATATGGTAACATGAAAGTGCGCATTAAGAATGCAATTGATATTATCTGTTGAATATAAAAATGAAATGATTTTAATATTATTACCATGACAGAAAGGGCTGAAAAGAGGCAAAAAATGAACTCAAGGTATTTTAATTTTTTAAAATTACTTAGCAGTTTTAATAATACATTTAAACTGCTTTTATTTACCGGATTTACTGTCATTCTTTGAAATGAATATATATTTGAAAAAATATTTTCTTATTAATCATTATTTTAAAAAGCAACATATACATCTAATGAAATTGAAGCATCTAATTGTTATATTATTTTCAAAATAATTCTAGAAATCATTTTATGGATCCAACAAAACATTTGAAAAATTAATTACCACTTACATTAACATAATATTTATGAAAAAGAATTTTCTGACCATTTAAAAAAAATCTTAGAAGCACTATTATGTCTTTCATTAATTTAAATAACAACTCACAAATTTATTGCAAATAACAGTAATTATTTTTGGAGTAAATTTATTGCCGAGATTCCTCTATAAAAGCAGTTCATAATGCTATTATCGCACTCTTTTGCAAGATAAATGCCTTTTATATTGTTTCGGTTGCCAAACATTTTATCTCAATAAACAGACGTTGTTTCTTTGAAAAAAAAATCTTAAAACGATCCACTTAAAGTTGCGCAAATGTCAATAAATCAGTTCTATCTTTCTAAATAATTTTATTAACATGAAAAATAACTGATGAGACTGAATAATGATTTAAAATATCGAGAAAGAATGAAAAAAAAAAAGATTGGCTTCTAATTTTGAGAAAAAAGGAATGTATTGTAATTAAAATTGTGTGTCATAAACCTGGGGATGATTAAGATAGAGAACTGACATTCTATTTTCGGAAATGATTATTCTGCTTAAAATGAAAACATTTCTTTCTTTCTTTATTAATTCACTTCAAATCAGCAGCAAAATTGGATAATAAATAATATCTTTCCGCTCTAAAACTGTCAAATCCATCAACTTTTTATTACTTTAATTTTCAATACGGTATTCTGTCTTGAAGTTAGTTTTTTTATCTCTTAAAAGATATGAACGAAATTACCAAATTAGTAAGAATTATCTTTGAAACAATGATTCTTCAATAATCATCTTAAAAGGACACACATCCTTTTAAGATATTCCATTCAAAATCCGAGTATAGCACTTTTGAGTGTTTATCTTCAAACAGTGAAAAGGGACGATTTGAAATTAATTCAAAATGAAAATTGACAGTTTAAAATGAACAAACCAGTTACGTTTCATAAAACAATATATTAAAGAAAAAATAAACATTAAAGACTTGAATAATGAATTGGAAATATCCTTAAATTATTTAAATTATCGATAATCAATTCCTATATTTGTTCTATGTTATTTACATATAGTTTATTCCCACCTTTTTAATCCGAGCAAGTGTATAAAAAGACTTTTCAAACTTTTAATTTCTATAATTAAATTTATCCAAAGTATATAACTGTAAACATATAAGGTTAGATTCAAAACAATACAAAGCAACTGCTTCCTACTATTTAACTAACAACCAATGCATTCGAGATTCAGAATCTTTAATTCTGCTTACTGTGCCTTTTACGAGAATATATTTATCCAATAAGAGTCGTTCCATTCCGTTCCAAAAGAAGTTAGAATAGAAACAAGATTTTTCTTGATAGCAAGAACCAATTTTCGGACAAGTTTTCTTGATTCCCTGTTTTCTAATAAAAATATTTGGCTTGATGAGGTTTCGCAGATGTAGGACTGGTTTTTATGTGTCAGTTACAATAATATCTCAATATTTACTTGACATGTCTGGAGGATTTGCTATTTATTTCTTGGGTTGTTTTATCTTTAGAAATGATATTTTTGGTTCCTTGAACAAAAAGACAAAAAAATCAATGATTATCTGCGTTATCCTGTGTAAGCTTACCAATTACTACAAAGTAGTTGCTGAAGTATAGGCATTGAAATTGCAGTACTATCTGAAGACATTGGATTGGTGAGATTCTGAAATATGTTTCATTCGTTTCAAAAATATCAGCAAACTTAAATTTATTAACACTAGAATTAAAAGTTGTACAGTAAATAGTTTCTTTTATTTCTTCTAGTCAATACTTAAATTTTAGTAAAGGATTTCTTTTCTTTTTAAGTGATAATTGTTAGCATTTCCCTTTATCATCAAAACCTATTCACCTCAGTGGTCCAGTCGTATCGCCGATAACTGGTATTTCATGAAACGTAATGATGATTAGTAAAAATTTACTAATGAATCGTACTTCTTTTTAAACCACGAATTTCAAATGGAAAATGTCAACAGATTTTGGGCTGTTTGCATCGTAAAGGATGTTATCCAGTATACATACAGGAAGAAATTATTTAGTTGTTAGATTCTTTAACGAAACAAAAAAAAACATGTTCATTATTAGTTCAATACTTTATTAAACAGAATATTACATTGAAATATTTTAAATTGATGTTTCTTATGAAACGTATATTTTAATTTAAGTTCATTGTTTCAAACATTTGCTCATTTAAGAATAAACTTTCAAAACACTTTTCCATAAGCTAGATTTGCTTCTGTAGCAGAAAACTAAATAAAGAACCAACATACTGTTTCATCAACGTAATATTGATGTTTGAATATATTTAAAAAAATCAGGATATGTTTCTGACATTTAGGGACTGTTGCTTTTAGATTTGGATGTTCCTGAGATACTACTGTTTGGTCACTGTGATTTATTATAGTTACATAGACTTATTATAGTTAGATTATAATGTCACACTTTAGCGACAAGCAATCTCCTTGAAATGTAAGAACTCTACGTGAAAAACAATATTGTTCTGATTGGGTATTGTAGTTCGGTGGTGTTTCAAGATTTGCTGCTAACTTTTCAAACTGTTGTCTTACCTTGCTGATATATATTAAACCATCTGGATATTTAAAATAGAACTGTTGATAATATTGTTGACTCCATATCCAAGCTCTCTTGACGGTGTATAGAAGTAGCGATGAATGTGTGAATCATGGTAAGGTTTTGGGTTCGGATATTTTAGAAATTATTAGGAATCGGAAATGAAAGCCTGTAACGAGTTTTTAGTTTCGCTTAAAATTGAAAATATAGTGAAATTAAAAATATAGATGTGCGGAACCAAACATTTTCTATAAAGGTGAAATGAACGCGATGCAGCAGGCTTCAGACGAGAAGAGATGTGAGAGTATTGTAAAGAGATGACACCTTTCTCTTAGTGTTGGAGTTATGCACCCTGCTTCTAATCCATGCCCAACATGCGTTCATTACAGTTTTTCAAAGAATTATGTCATGACTTGTCAAAATTCACCAATTTTATAAACGGCTTTTTTATATCCTTTGCAGGAATTCAAAGGTTATCGTTTTTCAATTGTTCCTGAGGACATTCTAGTTTAATTCAGTACTAATATATGCCACCATGTACGTAAAAGATTGTATCTCTTTGGTCTTCTTCCCTTTCCAGGAAGTTTATAAGCCATTGACAAATTATTGATAAGAAGAACATCAAAACTCCTTGATAAACTTAGAAAGGCAACACATTAATTATAATATTGGTTCCAATAAATATTTGTCACTGTCATTGTTAAAATAATCATCATTCAATTCGACACAGAGAAAGAGAATTATTTCAAGAATTCTTATTGGATTTAATCGTTAAAAATGTTTAAAGGGGATAAACTGTTTGAGGCAATAACAGTTGTATGTTTTCATAACTGCCACGCTTTTAGTGTAGTTTAGGCACCTTTAAACAACTATAATAAAATAAGGAATAAATTTTCACTGGTGCATTGTGTTTTATATTCTTCTTGCACTTCTTTCACGATTCTTCTTTAGATTTCCTAAGTCTTATGCTGAAATCATATTTTTATTTTCTAAATAATTGTCAAAAAAGAATGTTTCAGTCTCCAAGAGACCTTAAATCGAAATTCGATATCATAATATTGTTAAATTGGGAAGGAAAAAAAAGATCCTTCGAAAGATGAATTGATTTATTGAATTTTGAACAAAAAAATAATAAATAAGGCTAATGAAATTACTTATAAACATGCCAATTACTAAAAGGAATAAAAATACAGTTATATTTTATAGAGTGAAATAATCTTCAAAATAATGTTTTAACGAAATGATGTCTCGAATGATCACATGATGGCTTTTCTTGCTACTAAACAATTTTGATCTGATTTGCTTTGCTAAAAGGGTAAAAGAACTCAAAATTATTTCGAATGACACTTAATATGTAATTTAAGATTATTATGTTTTCATTAAAATACATGTAATCATCTAGCCAATCTTTAAGGCCTTTTAGAGTAATATTTAGACTATATATAAAATGATTTAGCATATATATTTTTTATCAATGATGATCTATCCTCAGTTGAAGGAAAAAGAAAAACAAGATTTATTTTAAATCATTGAAGAATTAAGTTGAAAAAATAATGAGGAATTTATTTAGAAAAAAAAAATTATTGAGAAAAAGAAAGTAAAATTACAGAAATTTAATCGCATCTTATTCGAATACATTTTCAGCATCGCCATCGCCATAATTTGAGTACCACTTGTTTAAATTACTTTTTTTCCCCTAGATTTCCGCAATTTATTTTTCCAAAATGGGTATAATTGAATAAGCTCTTAAATTTCGGGAATTTTTTTAATGATTTAACAAAATTTAGAAGAAAATAAAAGAGATAAAATTTATGCATTTTTAAAATATAAGCGGATTTAAAATATTCAAAGTTTTTACTATATGTAATAAAAACTGAAAAACCATACTTAACCATACAAAATGAAAAAAAAAAAATCAAAGATATGTAGTTGAAGTTCCTGGTAAACTTAGTCTCAAGTACTTTCTGTTAGAAATTGTTATTAGATACATTTTTATTTATTAAAATAGTTTTTCATTGCTTCAGTTTTTCAATGAATGGTTGTTTGAAAGTGAAAAAAAAAGAAACATTAAAAAGACAAAAAACATTCTATTAAATTCTATTCCTCTGGGTACTTTTTAACAGCGAAATGTTTATCATCATTCGTTTTAAATAATTACTGTAATATCTGTATTTAAAAATTAGAGTAATTTTATTTAATCATGTCAATTTTATTTATATATTGTTTTCTTATCAGTAAAAATTAATATAGCAAGTAGATAACTATAGTGTACTATTTTTTTTACTGATTTTACTGATGGAGGGATTGCCATATTTGCAGCATATTATGTTTAGCCTATTCTTTAACATAAAAAATCGGTAACACCGATTGGGAATAATTATTTTCAAACAGTTTCCATAGTTCTTCAATATATATTTATGTCAACTTATTAATCAAATAACTATCCAGAATTTATGATAGCATATTAAGGATTAGATTGCAGTTGAAGATTCACACATAAATTCAAAATGATTAAATTCTCAATAAGCAACATGATACCATAATATTACGAGAAATTCCTTCCTCATTAAGAGATAAAGGAGCTTTAATCTTTAAGAAAAACGAATAAATAATAGCAAAACACAATCGACGAAAGCACAAAAACAGGAATGGAAGCAAACAAATTATACGAAAGCAACAATTTAGCAAAAAGCAATAATTCACTATTAAAATATCGGAAAAGTGCAAAGCGTTAACAAAGAACACAATGAAAAACAGCATTCCAGAGATACTTAGTTTAGTTTCTCATTTATTTTCAACTAGACTGACTTTCCTTTCCTTTCTTCTGTGCCCCCTCAGAGTTTACAACTGGTGCGGAAGTATATCGAATACTTTACTGTAAACTACTAAACTCGAGCCCTAACAAAAAAATAGCCAATATTCATAAATATTCGAGGACTTTCAAGTCATCAAATTTGTCTCTGTCTTCTAATTGTTATCAAGGCGGGTACCAACTTCTGGGTCATTGACCCAGCATCTACACAAAAACCATGGCGTAATTTGGTATTTTAACTCCACTTCTTCCTCGCTTCCATACAGAAGAATATCTCATTTAGTTTTAAACACAAAAGTAAAACATCGCACTCTATGCAATTTTCTGTTTTTCTTTCACAATTTATGTCAATAAAATGTTATGATAAAAACGTTATTTTAAAGTGCATAACATATATTTTCAGCTTTGGAATTTCATTATACGAAACTAATAAAAAATAAAATGCATTATTTATGGAAAACATCTTTCTTTTCTAATAATCTTTGAATATTCGATAGTTTAAAAAGGTACAACTAAAACATTCTATGCGGGGTTTTTTTTTTATAATTTTAAAATGTAATAATAAAAGGTGGAGGGATATAAAAAAAGATGAAAAAGAAAGTCCTTTAGCTCTCTTGCACCGTTTGGCGGACAGTGTAATTCAATAATAAATATAATAAATTTAGATTTCTTAGACTTTTACGAAATAGAATTTAAACATTCATCCGAGGATAAACATCGCAAAACCTAATTTAGATCCTTACCAAACTTGTTGCATAAACAAGATTTAAAGAGAAAAAAGATTTATTCTCGGATATAAAGCATAGAAATCATGTTCCTTCGACAAGATTTCGAAAAACAACCAGAAATATATTATAAAAGAAAAGAATGAATACATCGAATGCAGAAAATAAGGCGGGTATTTCTACGGAGAAAAAACATTATGTTTTTATGCTTCACCTCGGAATAACATAGCAATATTTAGAATAAAGGAATGAATAAAATTCATAAAAACTTTTAAACTCAAGTATATTAAAATATGCATTGAAAGAACGCTTTCAAAAATTTATATGGTTGAAAATTTTTGAAATGATCTTCAAGAAAAAAAAAATTATTCACACCCATCAGAATATTCAAAAATGCTTTGAATAAAGAGTAATATCAGAATTAAGAGAACCAGTGAAGAGAATAAAGAAAATCATATTGTAGAGTTAAATATTGACTCATGCGTGTACTTTCAGACTAGTCTGAATTTTATTGAAGTTATTTATCTGAATAGATTAAATTAATGCATAAAAATGCAATATTGGCATGTATTTAGAATTTGTTAGTAAATTTTTTTATGAAAATGATCAATAAAGCTACTGAATCGAAGTTATGAAATCGAAAGAATTACATTATTTTGAATATAAAAGTTGAAACTCATTTTGCTTTCATTTCTAAATGCCTCTTTATAAGAAATTGATGTTTAGCTGATTAAAATAATTAGCAATTAGCATTTTATATTAATTACCTTACTAAAACTAATATTTTTATAAAGAATAGAAGTATTTAATTTATTGAAATACAAGAAATAAAAAAACATAATATACCCTAACATAAAATATTATAAAAAATCTGAACATTACTAAGTTGAAGATTATTATTATTCGGATAAACAAGTTCATTAAACTAATATAATTGCTTCATAATTAATTTATCAGTTTTGTTTTGTAAAACTTAAATATGCCAAAAATTATTTCTTACTTCATATATAGATTATTTTGAACACAGAAAATAAAAAGGTTTGTTGGTAAATTGTTCTGTTTCCTTCCTAACCCTTTCATGATGTAAGAGCGAGATAAAAGTGATCACATAAACGTGTGTTTAACAAGCTTTGTTCTTGGCATAATTGCCGTCAAGGTGCCTTTTCTAACTAAATATAAGATGCTCTGTAATCTTGTAATTGAATTCTTTCTCGTAACTTAAAATCTTATAGATAGGAAGACTAATTTATATGTTTAACGACAAGTGGCAATGTAACTGATCTTGCTATGTTGCACATGGCCATTTTACAATATAGAGACCATTTTAACGAGATTTTCATTTTAATGTACTTAAAATAGGCATTTTAAATAACCTAAAACTTTCCTCTCTAAGTGCGCTCGCGCGCATATGTGTGTGTGTGTGTGTGTGTGTGTGTGTGTGTGTGTGTGTGTGTGTGTGTGTGTGTAAGTAATTTTAAATAGCATCTCCAAATATATCTCCACCTCTAAACAAAATTAAGCTTTCTTTCCCATAAGTGCATAATTCTAATAAATATAATGATATAAAATTTTCATACTTTTATGTATTTTAAACAAGAAAAGTTTTTTTAAATATTTATAAAAATATCTCTATGTGTACATAGATTTTAAAAACACTTGATTCAATTAAATTTTTTAAAAATCCTTTTTGATACCGGTTAATTATTTTTAACAAAAATTCTCCATTGATCTTCGGCATTTTAAACATAGAGATATTTTTCCTTTCCGAACTAATCCCTATTTTATGAGGAAAAGAAACTGGTTTTTGAGCAACATTATAAGTTTCATTTCCCTTAAAAATTTTCTGGCAACATACGATTTTCAAGGTTTAGTTTAGTTTAGTTATATTAACGTCCCGTTTGAAGCAAGACTAGGGCTATTTTGGGACGGACCTCGTAATTTTGAACCGAGGTCAGATGACGAGGATGACACCTGAGCTGGCACCCCTTCTCCACGCCACACCACACCACACCAGCGGGAGGGCGTTTGGTCAGAACGGATTTAACGTGCAATAGACCCCCTTACACGACGGTTCTTCGGTGGAATCGGGTCGAACCGGAAACACTCCGGTTCCGAAGCCGAGACCTTACCACCAGGCCACCGCGGCCCTACGATTTTCAAGGATTATTACAGATATTTATTACAGATGTATAATGTATATGCATTTATATATTACAGATGTAAAACACTCGTGATGAAATTATTCTACTAATGACTAAACATAGATGCAAAGATAGTAATAATTAAATATGATTTTTTTCCCTTTCCTCAGTCTTATAAATATTTAAAAAAGAACTAAAAGAAAAAATTCATACAATTTAGTTGATAATATTTTTCATGTTTCAGATCTTTTTTTATTAGAAATTTAAAAATATATATATTGCTTAAATAACAGATCCAACAAGCACGTGTAATTAAATACAAATAATTAATCCAATTGAAATTTAGGTATTATTTATTTATTCTATTATATGATTGCTAACCGTTTTAAAATATTATGCAAATATTTTCTAATCATCGGAGTATAAAAATGGAGAATCAATACAATTACAAATCATGCGAATCTATTTGCAATCAGATCTCATATATGATTAAATTAATAAAAGTCAGCACAAGCTATATTTGATTTTCATAGTCATACACCTACTGTAAATTTCTTATTAGTGTTAAGTTTTCATGAATTTAATAATTCTGATCATTTTTTGTGTACACTTATTAGATAATAAATATAAACACGTTTAATGAAAAAAAATTAAGCTAAGAAAATTATTAACATTTGGATAATTTGAAAATAGACCTAAATATGTAAATGAATTGACGAATAATTAAAGAGGCCTCATAATGACTAGAACTACAAAATACCTACATAATCCACTAATCATTGCCATTGGCCAAATAACTAATATGTAAGTTTAACATGCGGAATAGAGTATCATCATTGTATAAAATATGTAACCAAAATAAAAATAGTCACATTAAAGGTTTATCTTGAAAATGCATGCCTATATTTGCGAAAGAGAAGTATAGTTTAGTTTTGTTTCTTAACGTCCCATTTTGAAGTTTCACAACATTTTTTTTTAAGTCACAGTAATTAAATTCGCATTCATACCACAATAGCGGAGTAAAAACCTAAAATTGAAGTCAAATGCGCATGCGCTCTGTGGATATTGTATGGGGAGCAGCATAGAGGATATACGATTCAGATAAAGATGCGCTAGTGAAAAGTGAACATGTGTCTATGCCCAGTAAACTGTTTTACTAACTGTTAATACAAAAAGTTTCATTAATTGCATGATACCAATATTAATGTTTTATGTTCATATATTTCTGTCCTGGAAATGTAATAAATTTAGATTATTTTAAAGAGCCGACAGTTGTTATTAGCATAGAAGGAAAATTGAATAAAAATCAAATTGCCGATAAATCAAGCTAAATGCTTAACGCAGTTTATTAATAAATTGATTAACCTTTCCTTAAATCCTTTAATAACATCAAACATTGGGTAATTCAAAGAACGACATTAACGCGGATTAAATCGATAGTAAGCGGAATTGTCTATTAAACAAATCCTAGAGCATTAACAATTAGAATAAATGAATAATAAATAAATTGCAGGAGATATACAAATCAAATATACCACGCTAATTTTTCATCCAGAAATAATTTTAACTATTATCAACACATAAATATTAAATTCGCCATTCATTTCACAGTCTACAATAGGTGAAATTTCATCAGCCTTAGTGATCTATTGAAATTCAGATATACTCCTTAATACATAACAGATTGGTAAATTTAACAATTTCGCACTGTTGTAAATAGGATTAAATTAATGAATGTCAGCATAATATTTAGTTGATTTTCAATGATAATACTTTTACCGTAAATTTAATATAATGGTTGTTAATTAATTGAATTTAGAAACCTTAAATCTAAGTAGATATCTTATGAAACAGCAAAAATTAGTTTTCCAGTGACTTTGATTTGTATCTCTAATTCGAAACTACAGACGAATTTAAGAGAATTAGAACTTTTATTGTGGAATAGAACCTCTTCTAAAACTGAAAATAAAAATCTATTATACATTTGTTCTGCTCCTAATGGTGTAGTAATAGAAACGTTCTTCCATTAAAAATTTTTATTTAATTTTAATTAGAATTTGAAATAAGCTTCGAAATTCCAAAAAATAAACGGAAAACACTAGTTTAAGAATTGAAATATAAATTATTCCAAAATTTAAAAGAAAATTTTATACTCTTTATACAAGAAGTATATAAAATTTTCTTTTAAAATTTTCGAATAATTTATTTCTTTATATTCTTCAATATCTTTCTTTAATATCTAATTAAATTTTATACTCTTTTATATCTTCAAGAGATTTAAAATAATTTCTTAATTATTTTAAATAGAAGAATTTTGAATAAATATTTCTTTTTTAATTATTTAATAATTGAGAAATAAAAGGTACGGGATTTATAAAGGGACTTTTATTTGACATAGTTTGTTTAAAAGGTTTTACGTTACATTTGAATTAATTTTGAATAAAAAATAAAAATTGTTTGTTAAATTATTATTTCTATAATAAAATTTCCCCCCTTAAATAACCAGGTTGAAAACATTATTTGCCATAGAAAAATTTTGAATAAATTACCCTCATTTCCAATCATTTAATAATCATGGAATAAAATATAATAGATTTTTAAAACAAGTATTATTTTATGATATACATAGAATTAATACTATATACCTTATAAATACTTTGAATTAATACTGTCTGCAAAATAAAAGAATTATTTGCTAAATAATTATTATTATTATAAAAGTTTCCCGCCTTCACAAATAACCAGGCCTCAAATAATTATTTTTAATAGAAAGATTTTTAATAATTCTATTTTTTCAATCATTTAATAATCATGGATTAAATATTAATGGATTTTTAAATAATTATTACTTTAAATGTTTTTTACAGAAATGTTTTATTTACTTGTTCTTCATACGCATTTTACCAAAAAAAATAAATCCTTTTTTTTCTGAGAGGGCGGCTTTATTCCTTCAGGAGAGGAAACATATCGGATGGAAATATCGCTAGTATTCAGCATTTATATGAAAAATAGCAATAATTTGAAATAAAAATGAAGACATTTTTGCTGCACTATTTAAAAGATTTTTTTTTATTTTACACATATTTATAATGAGGCGATATTTTTATTTAATATTAATAGTTGAGTTGTTTATAAATACTTTTAATATTCTTTCAGTTTTCGAATGCAATGCTGCATACAATATTTTCCTTTAACACTGAAGGTAAATTCATTCCTATTTAATTTTAGTAGTTTATTTTGTTGCGGCATAAAAAGCTAGAGAAAATTTATAAACCCTGAAGAATTTGTGAAGTATCCATTATCTTAAATATTTCACCTAGGCCACTGAAACAGTGAAAAAAGCTTGTATCTAGTCTTAATGACCTTATATAAATAAAGGAGATTGGTGAAAGTAAATATATCAGTGAATTTACTTGATATTTGTTAAACTTATTCTTACCCAGAAAAGAAAAGTATTGATTCATTTGTTTTGTCAAATACATTTCATTCTATACATTCCATTTTGTTCACATTATATTCTATTCTTCCTTTTTATCATTTTGTTCTGTATAATGAACTTTGTGACAGATTTTTAAATAACTTACACCAGCGGCAAATTTAAACATTATAAAATATTCATCCATCTGAAATACAGCAATAGGTATGCAAACTGAAACAGTCAACTTTTACAAAGTGATGGCAAGAAGAATCTTTGTAGGTTTTTTGGACAGGAAACCATTTTTATAATAATTATATTTTAGTTTTTTTTAAAGAAGCGTATATTGGCTATTGGAGAGCTTAGTATTCAGACAATAAACTGATTTAAGAGTTCGCTCACTAAACGAATCAAGTAAAAAAAAAAAAAAAAAAAGGAATATACATTTCTTTTTTAAAAATATGGGTGTGAGAAGTGGGCGGTAAGAAAATTATACAAATATAGAGTTAAATTAGGATTCAAATTCAATATTGTAAATATATTGTTGTTAGTTGAGCACAGGTACTAGGTGGAAATATTTATCATTCTTCGATGTGCAAAATGCATCCAGAGTTATATACAGCTTGTTCTTGCAATGCGTAAGTTCTTTAAAATATGAAGTTATATCAATTTTATTCCACACAACGCCTGCCTATGATTAACACGTGATTCCCATTTATATAATTAGTTCGCACCTACTATCAAATTCAAATTGGTACAACTTCATATATTTTCTACTCCAACAAAGAAAGAATTACACAATTAGAGGGATAAGCCTAATCACTGGTGTGAAATTTATTAAAGAGTTATTCCATAAGTTCTTGTGTTATCGTTACACATTCCCGATTATCTAACTTTGTTACACCTTCTCTGTGAATCCAAAAAATATCTAAACATTTTATTCAAGATATGGAGGAAGGAGCAAATTCAATTCGTATGAAGTCATGGAGCACCAGAGTCATAAAGAAGCATCCAAATGCATAAGCTTGATGTGAGCAGAGTGGACTAGTCCTCACAACATGGGTGACCCTGCACGGAATATACACTTCTGACGTACTTTTACCATTCCACTCAAAACACCTCTATACCATAATAAGGCAACAGAACAGTAATTTGGCACTTCCATATACCATTTAGATGATAGAACATCTAAGTCATTAAAAGAACTTGTACTACTTCAGATATTCTTTAAATAGGTGAAATTATAATTATCAAGAAGAATCCTAAAAGAATTTGAATTATATATTACAATGTGTCCAGTCAATTGTGGGGTTGAATAAATAGAAAAATAGCCTTCGAATAGAGTTAATGGGCGAAACTAAATTTTGTCAAATAAAATGAATCAAGATATTGGTAATAAAAAGATAATATTCGGTATTTAATTTTCTAATTATTTTCTTAACAATCTACATATAACCCTCTGATTTCTAAGATAATTCACATTTAGGTATCTTAAAATGCTGGAAGTTCGAACTTTTATTTCAAAGATGAGAAAAAAATTCCTTAACCCCATCAAAACCCTCAATTGACAGCCAGTGTATAGCGATATAAAAGATATAAAGACCGCTTAAGATATAGATATAAAAAAAAAAGACGACCTTGCTTATCTGATGTATATTAAGCAACTGTATGCTTAGATGGACGGACACGTGTCATTTAATCAATGACACATAAAGAAAGGGAACAGAAATTCGTAATAGCAAATTCTATTTCATTGACAAGTCTAAGTTTATTAAAAATAAACTCAGCACACAACCCCTCAGGGCCAGACCACTACATTAAAATCGATAAAAAGGAAGCCAAATCAGAATAAAAGATATAAGAATGAAGGTGCAAGGGGGAGGGAAGGGGGGTACGTAAGAGGAAGATGTTGTGGTATGGATGGATAAGCAGCCTTTGTGACGGATCGAAGTGGCACAGTAACCATGGGCGTAAAATGTTACGAATGGTATACCTCACAGCAGTGGAAAAGGATATGTGAGAACTAAAAAGTTAAAAATGATATGGATTTGTCAGCATATCTAAACTTATATAAAAGCTTAATGTCAGACCGGGTAGATAAAGTTCCCATAGTCAATAAAACTAACATTATGAAGGTCAATATAAAAACCAATAAAATTTAACGTATTAACAAAATTCAACATATTAAAACAAAACACAAAGCATCCATTTGGTCTAAAGTTCCACTGTATTTAAAATTATCGTAGCTTTTTTGCCTGGGAAAAATTATCCAAATTGCAGTTAATCTCTTTGAATTGCGTATTTGGATTATTGTTCGGGTTAATGAAAGGAAAATTTATTAAATATTAATTTGAAAATAACAATTACAACTTTTCATCGTAATTGTTAGAGATTTTGACAGGCTTCGCTCTTAACCTATAAAAGTAATTTTTTTACAGGCAGCTCTCTCTTTTCGCTAATTATTTCCCGAGATTAATATGATGTCTTCTTAGGAGTTGGAATTCACGTGAAAGCGTAAATCCTAAAGGGTTTGTTCACTTAATTTCTGTACACTCGGAGATTTTCGTTCCAGAAGTTGCATTTGAAAAAAAAAAGATCTAAAACCTGATTCTTGAATAAAATTGACAAATTCATTAAAAAAGATGTTAAGATCTGTAACAGAGTTAATTTGTGACTTTTTCTTTAACATTATTAAATTTTGTCTTAACTGTGTTTAAAAATTTGGATAGGACACATTTTGTTTTCAAATGAAAGTCAATTACCGGAATGGTATCAATATCTAGTTTAAAATATATTTACTATTGTTATGGGATTCTGTGTCCAGAACCCTCACCCCCTTCCCTGGTTTTAACATAGTGGGAAATGGAGGCACCGACTAGAGTAAGATCGGAGAACCCGAAATGAGTTGAGTGGAATGTCGGACCATATTCTTTTATGCTATAAATACTTAAATTATTGGAGGCCATGCATCTTCCTCTTTAGTTGTCAGAGTCAAAGCCCCATCGTTTTGCTTTACGATTGAAGCCCTCAACGACAAGGTTAAGAGAATTATTAAAGTTAAAATCTTCGAGTTCTTTAAGTGTTTTGTTAATATCTCGGTGCGGTGGAAAATAAGAAATATTATATTTAAAATGAAATTGTAAAAATACAATTCAGCACACACAGTATTGGCCGTGCTGAATTTAAAATAAACATTTAATTTTTTTATTAAATAGATTGCTTTATAGATAGAAATAGATAGAAATTATAGATTGCTTTTTTTTGTCGTTTGATTCAAAGGTCCGACATCCAAAGTGTGTCTCTGGCATTGTAATTTAACTGCACAGCAAGGAAGTCTAAATCTAAATCAATAGCGATCTGGAAAATTGCAGAGTGCGCCACCTCACAATGGTATAAATTAATTTGTATTCCACTGAAAGGTTTTTAGTCCATAGTCAGTGCGTGTTTTTATTAGCTCTCGTTGTCGCAAATAGCTTCGACATCGTTGATCTAGACTGCTGTGATTTATCCCAGAATTTGTATTGAATCTTATGTTAGATGAAGAACAAGTAAAACAGCATGTTCTTCTGCACTTATGATTTTTCCCCCTGTGGATTTAGTTCCTCACAGCGGTCAAAGGTTGGCGGTTGTTCTTTTCGGCTACAAGTTTTGTAGTGTATCCGAATCCCAAACAGTGCTTGCAATGCTGCACTCTGAGGAATCACACTCAACCTGGACCACCTAAAATATACCCCCCCAACCTTAATTTGATGCAAGACCCTATCTGGGACCAAGAGGATCCCATTTCTAGAGGTTCTGTTGTGGACAATGATATTGTAATCAATTTGGAAGTTTGGCATGGACGAGGAATCCATAAAAAATAGATTTTTGTCAATAAAACCCCTCCGTAGTTCATCCTCGTTAATATTATTTACGTTCTATAAAATGACCAGGGGGCGTCTCTTGATGCAAATAATAATTTCAAAAATACCCTTGACATCATTGTCCCAAAATAAAATTTCCTTTAAATGTAGAGATTCTTCATAGCTGGCAGAAATAATTGTAATTACCCCCCCCCCCCCATGAATGAAGCCCAAACCTCGCATCCTAATGGAGGGATCCTCCCGTTTGAAGCAGTTAACCAAAAGGTCTTTATTTGCATTATAATGTCCTCTATCGAATATTTTTGACATTATTAAAACTACGCTTTTGATTGTTTTGGATGACTTAGATGGATATTCTGTGTTTTTTTTCTAATATTACAGCTACATGGAATACGACCTAACATTCCTTAGTTGTTTACGTATATCTTCTAGTATTTGTCATAATTTTCTTGTTTGGACAGAACTAATTGACATAAATCCAGAAGATATTGACTGGTCTCAGTTAATGTGCCATCACTGCAGGGGGTACTTTTCTCCAAGACATCCAACTTTCACCTAAGCTTATCATTTAGATAAACATTATTTATAGCGTTTCCCTTATGATAAATTTAACCTTTATATAGAATGTCCCATTTTTCTTGAAGAGATCTCCGAGATCAAAATTTTCTGATTTTTCAATAGTTATTTCACTGTTAAGGGTCGAGTACAAACCACCCAGGCGTCGGTAAGAAATCCGAAATAATCTTTTGGAATAGTATTCCGGACTACTCTGCCATATTGGCGTTTTTAAGGGTAATATTGTCATAATAATTAGTAAATTGGCTAAGTATGTCTATTAAAATGATGTCGAAGCCGGATGGTAGACCCAAACCTCTAATACGAGTACATAAAGCCTTAATGGCATCTGGGTTGCACCGGTCCCAGCGATATTCAGCACGGGAAAAAGGACGATCCTCATCTTCGTCCAACTGGCTCTCGCAATTCTTGCCAATGAGCTTATATATTTGCTTCAATGCAATAAAGCCATTTTCATATCTAGATTTTGATTTCGTTATTGGTGTACCTCGTTTGGGGACTCGTTTAAAACTAGTTGTGGTTTTACACCCTCGTACACTGGACCGAAGGGATTATGATGGCCAAATTATTAGTGTTTAAAACCGGCTGGATGTGTGAATTATCAGCAACCACCAGCTAAAAATTTGGGAACGGGTGTGGGGGAGGGAGAATGAAACTGTTAGACGCAATTCAAAATTAGAATGCATCTCAATGGGGGAAGACCATTCTAAGTCGGGTATATTGACAACGGTAACACACTCGAGGCCGACATTAGGATACTTAAATGATACAGAATAGAATAAAAAGAGATCACCATAAGAAAGTCAAAATCTTTGATAAGAAAGCATTGCTATATTAAAATACTAAATATTTTTAAAAACGCATTACTAAAACACCTAAAAACGGTCGAGAAAAAATACAATGACAAAGAGACAAAAATACACAAGAACACAAATATACCATAATGGCTTGTAATCATATTAATATTACTGAAATCTATTAATCAGTCATAGCTGGAAAAAATAAACCATTAAATATTCAGCAGCTAACATTTGAAAAACAAATATAATAGAAGCGACTCACCAGTTGACGACAGCACTTTCACAGAGTCCGTATACACGTGAAATCACAAAACAAAATGTTCATTAAGTCCAAAGATGAAAAGCTTAAGGGTCCCCAAAGTCAAATCAACCCTCCATCCAAAGGCACCAAAAAGTCCCGATGGCAGGATTTTGAAAAGTTCGGATACAGGTAAGCCCACAAGGATGTAGAATAAACATTCAGCAGCCGGAGAAGAAACCGAAGTGAAGGTCCAAGAATCGAGGAGACTGGCACTATAGAAGGATGGGAGGCAGACACAAAATCGAACCACAAATCGGTCAAAAGGTGGATTCGAGGACGTGTCCAGTACTAAGTGGTTAGGCACTAGGAATTCCAGACTTAACAGGTAGCAGACTGCGGGTTCAAATACAGATTGATTTGGAAAAAGGATCCAAGAACAAGAGGCTCCAAATGCAGTGGAAAGATGTTGCACTCACCCGAAATTCCCAAGAACAAGGAGGCAGCCAAGGAAGAGTAGGAATGCCCCAGGAAAAAGACAAAAAGTGAGAGTTCGAGTCCATGACCTGGAACATAGCTCTAGTGCGTCAGAGGTAGAATAGAGGTAGCAGACAGGTACAGTGTGCGGGTTCAAATCCAGATTGATTTGGAAAAAGGGTCCAAGGACAGGAGGCTCCAAATGCAGAGGAAAGATATTGCACTTACCCTAAATTCCCAAGAACAAGGAGGCAGCCAAGTAAGAGTAGGAATGCCCCATTTAAAAGACAAAAATTTGGAGTTCGAGTCCATGACTTGGAACATAGCTCTAATGCGCCAGAGGTAGAACAGAGAAGCTCTGGAATCTGACAGCAGCGGCGGAAGAAGCGTGAAAATTGGTAGGCGTTAACTGGAATCAGCAGCAGAACCAAAACAAAAGCCAAACCAGTAGTATCAGCTAAAAGAACTTACTCTTGAAGAATACAAGGTATTTATGATATAATTTGACTTTCGCTTGATTAATAATACTAAAATGATGTT
Organism: Argiope aurantia; assembly: GCA_026543865.1. NCBI lineage: Eukaryota > Metazoa > Arthropoda > Arachnida > Araneae > Araneidae > Argiope > Argiope aurantia. Next base: position 6,916 of record JAPMOR010085482.1, on the reverse strand, counting down.
GTTTAAAGTGATCACTGACCTTTTACTGGTGCATGTGTAGATTAATCCTTAGGAAGGTAGTGAGTTCCGTAAAGTTGACAGCTAAATAAGAGTGACGCAGCATTAGTTCAGGGATGCAGAGTATGCAAAGTAATTCCCGCCATAGTTATTATTATGCACTTATAGTATTGAAAGTATTCATTCCAGTTAGATATAGCATAGAATTTTGTGAAGGTAGAGGGAGATGACACTGCAGTCCGATTACATTCCAGTGCAGGTGGGCGTTTCACGTATAGCATCCATGTTGTAGCAATTCCATAGCAGGCAAATACCGATTCAAATTAAGTGATATTAAAGTACAGTAACCAAAGTAGATTGAGTATTTATCTCAACTGCAATGCACTATCCAATAACGTAGGATTTTGTGGTATTGCACTTAGTCATAAAAACCCGCAACAGGAAAACGAAACATCCAGTTGACTATCACAAATAAAACGCATCAAAAACACCAATAAAACACAAAAGCACACATCAATAACTAAAGTAAATTAATAAGACGTATTTAGAATTAAAATAAATTTTTAGTTTAATTACAAATTTAGCAGAAAAGCGGCTCCTTTGATGAGCTCGCAGCGAGCCAGCCTCACTCAAGCGCTACCGAGGGGATTCTGGGCGTGAGTAGAACCTAATTGCATCCTTCATCGCAAGAAACGTGATTCTAGTGAAAACATTATATGAACACAAAATTTGCCTGCAAATATTAAACGAAGCTTTAGACTTTAGTTATTTAAGTAAAAAAAAAAAAATCTCAAGCACACTCGAGTTACTAGATACGATAATGAATGGTGACTCTAATAGCACAAATTATGTAATTATTAAGTAGATAGATGAAATAACATTATGCTACTTTCATTTTCGGTTTCATTTATTTTTTACTTTTACAATTACTATATAATGTAACTACAAATATCTATCTAGGATATACTTTTGGAGAACAGGTACAGGATTTCGCTAGAAGATCATATAATTTCAAAGATGGCAGGGGTCTAAAACGTTTGGAGACCACTGAGGAAACGGAATTATTTTTCCTCGGAACGAAGAAAAGTAGAAATTTTGACGTTCTTATCAAAATGAATGAAAGGTCTATCCTTTTATTGGCTATATTGAAGCATTCATATGAAATTAAATACAAATATTTTTTTCTAATAAAAAATCTTGAATAAGTAAATTATTATTCAAAAAAATAAATATATATATATATATGATTTTAGAATGTAAGTCATTATATTATAATTTCCAATGCATGAAAAATTCATACTATTTAAATAAACTTTTTAAAGTAATATTTGTCAGTATACTTATATTAAAGAAGAAACAGTTTTGAAATGTAGCAAGTGAAATTTGAATGTATTTAAATTTTATTCAGTATTTTTGGTCCCTAAAATATTTTTTATAGAACTATTTGCATCTTATTTATGTGTTTATTTCTTAAAAGTTTCATCGATTATTATATTTATATCGTTTAGAATTTAGTGTTATTTACGTTTTGAAATGTCCTTTTCTGGCATTCCGATTTTTTCAAAATTTTCTGTCGAAAAACCTCGTAAATGAAAATGCGATGGATATTTTCTATTTAAATTTGGTATTAATATTTTCATAAAGTTTTACAACATATTAATTACAGATTTTTTTTATTTTTATTTCAAGCATTTTGTTTTTATACTTTGTAATTTTAAAAAAAATGAAAATTTCAAATTATTTATTAGTTGAATTCCAGTTTTTAAATACTGGAAAGAATTCAGCGTATTTCTTCATTGTAGAACATGGCAATATACTTTTAAGATAACGGTAAGACTTTTAATAAGCTATTATTTAATTTCTAAACTAGAATATAATATTCATTGTATATAATTTTTACCAAATAAAAAGCATATTTGTTTCAATTTTCTAAATATCTGATATTTGTTTGGTATATGTATTCTGTATAGTATATGTTTCTGTAATCTCTTTTAGAAAAATTGCAGGTTTAATAGTAGTTTATATTTTTTTCCCTTAAAAAAATCATCCAAAACATAGTAACATTAGTTGTAAAACGTACCTTTAATCCGACCTAATACACTTCAATCAGAAATGAAATGAAGTAAATACATCCCAATACCTCGAAAGAAGCCGTCATCTGAGATCATGTTATTCCTCTTTAATACTTTTTACTATGTCCCCTACCATTGGAAATTAGTCCAATAACCAATGATCCGTTTAGTCTGACAGAAAATAGAGACAAGAAAATGAAAAAAAAAACAGATACAGGAACAGCAGCAAAATGTGTCTGGACAAGTCTAACCAATCAACTGACCGGTCTTTCTGATTCGACTGTTTCGGGTAGAAATTTCTCGATTTCATGAGTTCAATGGTGGCTCCTATTTTATTACTATTAGTTAGAAAAATATCTGGGCAGTTTTGATTCTTATTTTTTATTGTTTAGTCTATATCAGTGGTTATTTTAGGTTCATTGAATAAAGTGGAAGAATATTTGGAATAGAGTATAAAATTTGATTAAAACTTTGGTGTCTATTACTATTATGTAGCTCTTCTCACCTTCTGAAATATTAGTATAGAACGGTAATAATTTTCTTTAGTAATGATAATATTAGTACCACTGACGTTTCAATGATATTTTAATAAAGTAAATATTTCAAGCTATTAGTTTGTTTATAGCATTAAATTTTATATAAAATTTTCAAAACGTATTTTAATAATAATAAATAATAAAATAGAGGTAAAAGATAATAGAAAAATGTCATTTAAAATATATTATTTTAAAAAAGAGCCACGTGACATTATTTTGTTGTTCATTTTTAAGATAAATTCGAAAGATTTGCAATAAACATTTAAAAGTAATTGCCATTTTCAGGTAAAAGAAAACTAACGTCTAAATGATCAATTTTAGCTGTTGTGAAATTAATGAACTATACATGTTTTTGTATAATCTAATTTATGTTCAATTTTCAGATTTCTTTTCAAATATATTAACCGATAATTAAGAAAATGTCATCAAAATTTTAAATTGCTAGTGATATTATTCATTTATTTCAAAACTAATCAACAATTAAAATATAATTTTTTCAATATTTGGCATTGAACACAAAGTATGGACACAAAGTACTGATACTTATAACAGGAATAAGTTTTATTTCTTGATAAAAGGAATAAGATTGATTTCTTGATATTCTTATCTTCGAATATGCCCTCACTTTTTTTCCGAATATAATTCGAATTCAAGTTTATCTCAACTTTTTGCCACTGAACGCATTGCTCAAAGCATCTTCATGGCCCAGAGTTTCTAATGAGAACAACCTTAATGTCGACTCAAATAGAAACATTCATAGTATGAGAAAATGATTATTAAAACTTGTGAAAAGATATAAGAACTCAAGATTTAAATAATTTCTCCAGAAATATGCAAAATCCATGCAAATAATAACTTTCTATTGAATGATCTAGCTTATGAAGACAATATATCAGCATAATTGTTATAATTCCTTAAAGAACTCGGGTAATTTCGAGGAGGTAATTATATTGCGCCTGCGAGAATTTTTTCATTGCTTGGATTAAAATTTCTTATTATTAAACAATCGATACAAGTGTTGGTATTGTTTTTACGGTAGATTTCCAATTTCATTAATATTACTAATTACAAAACGCATGATTTTTAGGATATTCATTTGTTAAAAAAAAAGTATAAATTACACTTGTGATACTCAACTCTAAAAAGGCGGCACAACTTCTGGACACCTTTCATTTACAAGAAAGGAAAATCTTTTCGTTAATAATGCATTAAACGCTTTCTAGACATTTTTTTCTTTATATTCCTTTTAACTTAGTTGTAGACATGAATTATAAAAATTATGAATTAAAATATAGTAGCCGTTTTCGCCTATTCTATGCAAACGGAGTTAAGAATTTCAAGAGTCTTAATAAAAAGGATAGTAATATGTTTCAAAAAAATATCAAATCTTATTCCATAAATATTCTGTAGGGGCAGCAAGATTTGAAGATAGAAATTTTAATCATGCGCATTCATAAATTTAAAAATTAATGTTTAAAATATTTATAAGCCGGAATTACTGACTTACATATAAAATATATTCGATATATTTACAAACTATTATGCATAGTAAAAGATAAAAATGCTCTGTTATATAGGTTTTGTCTCATATCTGATACTCGACAAACTTAGAATTTCTGTTTAATTTTTTTAACTCTATAAATATTGAGATATCAAGTGTTCGTTCAATGAAACTACGGCTTGCATCCGGAAAGTCTGGATATTACTGTGAAATTTCCTTTTATTTTCATTAAATGAATTGATTGAATACCTGTGGTGAATACTTTGTTCATTCGAGATGCTTGCCCACATGCGCTTGCAGAACAGGAAAGTTTTTTTTGAGAAAGGATGCCCAAGTACAACTTTACTTCATATCCTTGAGCTAAGTGGGATTCTCTTTTTCTATAACAATTCCTTGAGAAACGGACTGTCCTTTTCGGTTTTTCAAGAGTGTAGGAATATTTTTCTTTTCTTTGAAAGAAAAAAAAAACTTAAGACATTCCAGTATTCTTAAGTGTATGAATGAGAACATTTTAAGAACAAATGGGATAAAAATCTTGTGTAAAATGAAAGAATTTCAATTGGAAATATTTTATGAGAAAAATGCTACTTCTATGAAATAAAAATTTATCGTGTAATGGAGCATTACTCACAGAAAATTCATTATTCAGTTCCTCAAAATACATGCATAAATGTTGAAGATATAACACAGAAATAATTTATTTGTTACATAATGAATATTTACAGAAAAAAATTCTTAAGACAACTTTTTGTCCAAGGTTTTAACTATGAACGTTATTTTACATTCTTTTAGCTCAGTTTCAGCATACCATTACGTTATTACATATTGCTACTGCATATAAGGAACTATAAAAAACACACCTTCATTTTAAATCTTACTTGAAATCCAATAAAACAGATCTATCTTCTGAAATAGTTCTATTTTTTTTATTACTTTTGACAATAAAAGTATGAGATCACAGTTATATTAAAAATGTCCCGAGTAATTCAAACAAAAGCGAATATGGGAGATTATTAAGAAAATAGAAAATGCAATTGCGATAGAAATGATGCATAATAAGGAGACGGGTACAATAGAGAAAGATGTAAAGCGTCATTTATAAGAAATAAATATCCTCTTTGAAGGAAACTATTTTTGTCATTTATTTTCTTTAATAATGGGGAACGAAAATACTGAAAAGTAAATGTGGAATTCGATTTCCTTTCACAATGTATCAAATTTGTCAAAATTTTATTGTTTGACGTCCAAACTGGGTTTTGTTGTATCTTTTTTATATTTTAGAAATAATAAAAAGATTCTATAAAGTATTGTTACGAAATTTTTCCGACGGGGGTTCGTTTGGGTAGTGGAAGTAATATGGTGTAAAGAACGCTCAATCAGCAGGCAGCATTAGAAAAAGAACAACGACGTTTATTTACACGAAGACACACAGGACAGCACAAAAGCGACAGCTATATACAGCACAGAGACAACTATCGTCAGCCGAGACGTGTAGCATACAGCAGCATCTACTGCAGACAGTAGCGCACAGCTCAGTTCAGCACTAGCTTGACTCCATCGCTTCCGACTACTCTGCTCCGTCGATTACCACTACTCTTCACGTTCGCTTCCGACTACTCCGCTCTGTCCACTCTGACTGATTTCGACTCGGACTACTCTGGCAGCTGCAACCTCTTTTATAGGTTTCAGGAGGCGAGGCTAGAAGCCTCTCAACCAATCAGGAACATTCGAGGCGTATCTCGGTTCCTACTGGACGGATCGGGAAAATTGTTTTGAGTATTATCTATTTTGGCGCCAAAGTTGCCAAATTCGTCGCCAAGTCGCCAAATGGTCGCCATGCTCTAGGACCTCCGACGCACACTCGGACTCCGTCTAATACTGATGACTTTAAATCAGTCTTTCTGTTGATGGAACAAACTATGCTACGAAGCCGAATTGTAGGTTTGTAACAGTATTATGATGGGTGCTGTGACAATAAGATTATGCTACATCAAAATTCTGAGCTCTCCATACAGCGAACTACTCAGTGTAAAGACTCAAAAATTGTTGAACATACTATTCAAGACATGGGGAGAAGGATTATGCGAAAAAAAGTTCCAGAAAATCCGATAGATGGCGCTGTGCAACAAAAAATATGCTGAAAAGACTCAAAATACACATTTGTAACACATTTTATTCTGACGTATCAAACATTCAATCACAAGAACCTTATTGAAGCAAGGAAAATTGCACAATATGGTTCCCTTCTGCCAGATGAAAAATCTACATTCCGTGGACAGCTTGTTCAACTGTGGATCTTAATTGGTCGATTGAAATGTTTCTGACATGCAGAGTTATACTGTCTTTGAAATATACCAAGGTTGCCAGATCCTCAAGCCACAAATCACAGATATAAAGATATATAGAACATGATAGTTAGGTTGCTGTACACAGAGTCCAATGTGTGGAGGCCCTTCATCTTGCACTAAGGTACTTAAATCAAGACATTGGTGTGTTGCATTTGGGGAACAACAAAATTTTCGAGCGTGTTTTGGTACCTTCTGGTCCTTTACGTAAATTCTCAAGTCGACAAAACTCTCGAAGCACAGCTGCAGTATTTCCTTTGTTTTCATATAACAACTTCACAAGCAAAATGGGAATCCATCGCTCATAAGAAATAAATTTTACCAGCTTTATCTCTTTCATGCCAAGAACAGTAGCAGCAAAAGGGTTTATGCAAACTTTTGTGCTTACAATGCTATATTGCAGTTACAATGACAGTTTCAGCTTAACTTTTTTATCTTTTTTGTATCAGTAATGGAAATTAGAAA